>WAAD01017079.1:0-28774 GCA_013389945.1 Fregata magnificens | reverse complement strand
TTCTACCTTTAATCAAGCTGGCCTGGATCATCAGTGATGTCATGGTTGCACAGATTTCTATGTGGATTATATTATCTTTACTAGACCTTGCATATTAGTTTGTTTGTGTTTGCTGCTATTGCAGTTCATATTCATATGATATCACAGTCATGTATCAGTGAGGTAATTAGATAAAACCTCCACTGATGAATTATTGGTATGTTGATTTGATGTAGAGATTTCTAACAGATGTTTAATGTGTTAATAGCACGTCCTATTCATTCTCTGAAAAATGAGAAGCTTGTTGAATAATGTTTGTTTAGGTTTGCGTAACACAACAGAGCAGAGATACTCAAGCTAGCTCAGCTTGGTAGAGCAGTATTTTCAGATGGCACAAGATAATTGCATACAGCTGCATGTTAGCAGCTAACACAGTACTCCACCTGGGTTTATATTACTCTGCTTCTCAGTGTAGGTAATTAAACAAAGCAGAAAAGATTAAATAAAATTTCCCTCTTTTATATCTATAGGCTAATATAAGTTCTTAATGTCCTGTTAAGTAAATGAGCTTAAAGTTGAAGTATTGGGAGCAGTGAAACAAAAAAATGTCTAATAACAATGTATTTCATGCTATCCTTCGTTGTTTTACGAGGAGATACTCTTCCTGATGCAGATGGATCATTTTGACATGATTATTTTGGCATGTCTTGTCACGAATAGTCAGCTATGTTTTGTAATACAGAAAGTTTTATTTTCCTAATTAATCAAATATCACAATTTGCCTATTCTCTAACAGTTATAATTTGAGTTAGTAAGCTCCAGTTGCCTATCAAGATGCTTTAATTTACAGTGCTAACATGACCAATGCCAGTAAAATGTTCTAGTATATTATCTGGCAGTAAATAAAACCTGTCAAAAAAATCGATAAAAAGAACACTGCTTAACAAAAGACATATGCCTCATAAATAATGTCATGACAACTAGCAGCCATAATAACATATTTGAAGGAAAAGGCTGAAAAAAGTAACCAACCAGAAGGAGCTAACGGGTTATTTTTGTGAGATCTGCCATAGACTTTTCCTGTCACAATATTATTGCATTTGTGATGAAGAAAAAGGATTTGTGCTGTGATTTTTCTAGCACGCTATAGAAATTTCAGACAGCAAAGACCAGCTTACATTAATTTTTATAAAGAGCAAGTGTGTCACCCTATCACTAATCCCTTTATATATTAGTATTATATTAGTATTAGCCTCCTCTGTCTTAAGCCCAGATCTGACTCACTGTTTTTCAAAAATATATGATGCACTTACGCAAAAGGCACATTTAACTACTTATGAATCATTAGTTCAAATCATAAAACATAACATTTTGAAAGAAACCATCCTGATAGTTTGGAAATGACAGATAGGTTAATGGATTTGAGAGAAATCTGTATGTTTCACTTGAATTGGCGAGCTAAATAACTTTCAAATCTCTTGATAGTAATATTTTTTTTTTTTTTAAAATAAGTACGCTGGAAATAGTTGTGGTGAAGGGGCTTATGTGCTTTAATGCAGTATACAGTGGTGAACTGTAAAATGAAAATAATAGCATGGAAAAGCCACACCATCCCCCACAAAAAAAAAAACCCAAACCCCGCAATCCTGTCTCCCCAGAGCAAGATATAAAGGTATTGTGAAACACTAGCACTAAAAGTAAGCTTTTAGTGAGATTTCACAGCAAGAGTTAATGGGAGACTTGGATGAAGCCAGATTTGATGTCATGGAAAACTTGGAATATGAAGGCCAAAAAGTTTTTATACAGAAGATGGTGGAGACATAATGTAGGGGATAGGGTATAATGCAGTAGAAAACAGCAGGAAAATAGTAATAAAATAGAATAATAAAGGAAAGCAATTATGGAATTGTCATCTTGAATTGATTCAAAATTAGAAATTTAGTTAGAAAGGCTGGGAAGGAGGAAAGAAAGCAAGAAAAGACACTGTACAGCTTTCGCAGTTGCAGGAAAAGGAACGGATTATGGCACTAGTGATTTCAAAGAATTTTTGTGCTTTTTTATTTTTGTGTCAGCTTTGCATTTAGCAGGTAAATTAAAATGTAAGTCCTCCTTGGTTCTCTGATGCAAAGAAAGAGGAAAGAAAGCTGTAAGGTAAATGTGCAAGAGTTCCTTGAGTACTTAATGGGCTGGTTTATAAAAAGTTCAGTACTTGTCCAATTTATCTGCATTTACTCTGTGGGTGGCAGAACAGCTATTGTGAAGTATTGTCTTCCAGTATTAACATTTAAAAAAAAAAATTACGTGACATTTAAGTTAAATGTGAGGCTTCACTAATCTTAATACATTCATAGTTTTCCTTTGTTTCATTTGTGATTTTACTGTACAAAGAATTCAGTACTCCTATTACTGTTGGTGCATTGAAAGCGTGTTATTATCACATCAGCCTAACAGAAGCTGGTATGCGAAATGGTGGCAGGAGCATAACATCACAGCCCTCCTGATGTGCGAGGTGCAAAAGTCGTGCTACTTGCTAATTATGTACCTTTTTTTTCTCTGAACAGAGATACTGAATAAGACCAGAAATGATAAAGTGGTGTTGACTACCTGTATCATATTTTCAGGAGAGCAGTGTGTCACAATTCAAACAGCAAAAGAGATCTCTACTTGAAATTTTTAAATAAGAAATTCTCCTTTTGGGCTGAAGAACATTATTTCTGTTAATTCAGAGGAAAGGCAAAATGACCCATTAGCTTCATAGGTCGTTCCGGATGCTTTTCAAATATGTCAGCTTCGAAAGCACTGTGTGATGCCTTTGGTGGATAAGGTGGTATTGAATATGACTTGGGTGTTTCTGGATACTCACATAGGAAGCATATTGAGGAGAAATACGTATTGAGAGAAGAGACCGATTTGGGTCACATGGATACTATAGAGCATCATCTCAGCACTCAAGGAGTCTGCTCTTCTGTGTCATTTGGGAAAAAACTCCAAGTAGACAGGAATTTGGAAGGCTTTTAGTATATTTCAGTTTAAATTCTCCATTGATGAGAAAATATATGATAAATGGAAAAATATTTCCAGTAAAATATTACCAAGTGTTACTTTGTGGTGTTAGTAAATCTGTGGATTGATCTCACACTGCTTAGGATTTTCTACTGTTATGGTCAGAATACAGACATTTGTCCTACTCAAAACACTACTGCCTATAGATCAGATGGAAATGTTCATTACTCTCTACAAAAAGTGTCTCTTTTGGGGTGGGACTGAGATTAATTATCTTAATTTTGATTTGTGCTAGGCCTGGATGTGTCTAATGTCACATCTCCTGTGTGCTTATTGGCACCTTCCACTAATGTGAATGCAAGCAGCCTTGCACACTTTTCCGTGCCAGTATTGAAAATCTAAATTAAAATATGCTCTCAGCAAGCAGTGCCGCAAAGGTCAATATGAGGAAGAATATCCTGTCTGCAATTTGGGCAGCATGAATGGTAGCCAAAGAAACCAGCTGTGGAAAACAAAAGAAAATATAAGCAGATATTAAAAAATACAAAATCATATTTAGAAACCTCAAACCACAGAATAGAACCCTAAAAAGGGATTTATGACGTATCACTTTTAATTCTGATTTGCAGTCTGTTATTACGATATAATCTGTGGTTCTCTTTGGGGAACAGCAAACAGCATCTGGTAGCTCTTTGGATTCCCTCCAAACTGCTTTGAAATAGATGTGAATATAGGAAAGTAGCGTGAAGGATAGGCAGCTGGTTAGCGTATCGGAACGATGAGAAATTCTTGTTTTTCAGGGTACTCTGTTCTTTTTATTCTGGTAAAGTTCATTGTTATGAATGCTGAGTTTAAAATAAAACTTAAGTAAGCTTCTTATTTCAAGTGCTGTAATATTGCTTTGCAGCGTGAATGTGTTCACAGCCGTCATTGAAGGTTTCCATAAGTTGCGTAACATAGAAATGTGGAGGCTAGCTGAGCTTGCCAGTCAGTCTTGAGCGCTGAACTGGAGTGACTGAACCGCTTTGAGGCTGTGTCTGCTTTAGGTTCACTGTCTCTTTGAAGTGCCATGTCGTGCCACAGCATCACAGCCAGGGAAGTCTGTCTGGGCATGAGACAGCATAACTGGGAAAGAGCACTCACTGCAGCTGGGAGACTTCTCCAGCTCCAGCAGCCTTTAAAGCCAGTAGCTCAAACTCTGCTGACAGAAAATCCACGTAACCTTTTGCAGACTGATGTGAACTGAGTCTGTCAATAGTTTAGGCTGATGCAAATGAGTTTGCTCCTGAGAATAACTGGAAACTATTTGGTTGTGTTTGCACAGCACAGAATGCAAGCTGACGTATGCCGTTTTTTAGTTTTGGCTTTGATGGGTGGCCATCAGTGGCTAAGTTTACATCAGCAAATAGTGTTGATGGCACAAGAGCTGCTGCTGAGGACTCAATGTCTATTTTACATGCGTCCCAGAGGGGTTCACTCTGGATTAGCTCTAGTCTGGTCCCATGGACTGAGTGCTTGCTACCTGTTAGCTGGTAGAAGATCTGGAAAAGCTCAGTTCTTTGAGCCTGAGCAGTTAGTTCCTCTATCTCCACGGAAGTCTGTATAGATGTAGCCCAGAAGCCCAAGCAGAGGAAGACTACTATGTAGGTATACACTACCGCATTTTCCTTCCTTTCCTGCCTTGGTATCTTAATAAAATTTAATCACTTCCTTTGGAAAACTATATTATGGTTTAATTAACCTCACTGTTATAAAATGCCTTTCAATGTCCTGTCCAATTTCTTTAAATTGTGTCGTACTTTTAATTAATTCTTACAATAATTTTATCTAGGTTCTCTGCTTTCCTTAAGATCATTGTGCTTACATCTGTATAAAAGATTTATCTTCTGCACCGCATATGATTATTTTCCATTTATAATTATTTACTTTAAAAATATGAATAAGTGATAAACAAGTATATAAGAAAAGTAATTATATAGGATATCTAGATATATCAGGTAAAGGCTGATTTCCGCCCCGCGCACTTCACTCATAGTTTCTTATATTTTCCCTTCCAGGAAATCTAATCTCATGCTTACAGGATTTTTTTGTTTTAATAGTTTATTAATAGTTGACTCACGTAGCGATCCGAATTGCCATTTACTTGTCTAACTCAGTGTGCTGATCCTCAAAGATATTGATGCTTATTCAGTGACTTGATGTCAGTGAGTGCCCAATATTGGGAAGAAACTTCTTATAATGAAATCCCTACACCTTGTGATTTGTTTTTACAGTTATAACTTCCAACCTGCATGATTAGATCATATGTGCCATGTAATGCAAATCAAAGATTCATGTAAAATACACAGTGAGAAGGATGTATAGGAATTTTCAAGCCTTTTAGTGGTGTCTCTGTTCCTCAAAAATCACATTAACCATAAGCATGAATAGAGGAACAGTTAAGCTGTTTATTGCCACGTACTTCCGTAAAAATGCTTATAGCATCGAAAATCTTACGTATGTTCTCATAGTGAAGAAATTCAACCCTAACGAGGTGGTTATTTAATTATATGAAACATTACAGAATTTAAGTAGTGAAAGACATCAAGAAAGAGCTTTATTCTTAATGATTTCATCAGTCAACTATCTCACAAATTTATAAAGAACTTCTCCATCAGCAGAATTGTTTGATTATTTTTTGGTAAGGATTTGGAGTTCCAAACATGGCATCCAAACTGAAGATTTCATGAAATTGGGCTTTCCTTGTAATATAAGTAAGAGTAAAATACTTTAGATGATAAAACACATTTTCTTTTAATTCTTCATCAGCCTTTTAGGGTGTTCTTAAACTAGGAAAGGTTTTCTATGTTTACTGTACAATTTGCTTGCTCAGAAACAAATTCTTTTTTCTCTCTCTCTTTTATTCCAGGACAATTAATCTATTCACGATAGGGTCAAATCATTGAGAACAGCAGTCTCTTGGCATTTGTGATTTGGAGTGTACTGAACGAGAGAGTCGCTTAATTATTTTTAAAAGCAAAGATACACACAGTAATTGGGAATGTTTGTCTATGTTTCTTTATAATATGAAGTCTGCTTTAAAGTAATTTGACAATAGAATGCAGATCCCTATTTGAAGCAAAGGGTTTTTTATGAGGGCCTGGATGCATGAGAACATGCATATAACACTCCCCTCACAGAGGAAAAGAGAATAAGCCTTTGAAAAGCACAGTCATTAGCATGGTCAAAAGTTTAACCTTCCAAAAATAGATGAGTGCTATTTGTTGTCTCTTATTAGGGAAGCTGTACTCTGAATCCCAGCTTACGGATACCGTGATGTTCTTGTAGGAGCAAGAAGTTTTTAGTTACATTATTACTCTTAAAACCCACCCACCTACCCATATTTCACTGAAAAGTAGATTACTTTGCCTTAATGCAGTGGGAGCCTATTTGTTCCTAAAAATCTATGAAGGATATAATGGAGGTTGTTAGTAAAGCAATTCTATCACAACTCTGCATGCAGAGCATTAGCAGTAAGCATTAGAAGCTGCTGGATCAGTACCTTTGCAGTTTGCCCACTGACTCAAGCAGAAATTGTCCTGAACTCTGTCAGAACATCCTGGGTGGTGACTTTTGTTGGGTTCTTTTTCTTCTTTGAAGCTTGTCATTTTGGGGTTGGGTGGGTTTTTTTGTTTACTACATATAGAGCATACCTGCTTATGGTGTGCTATTACATGATGAATTATATAACGCCAAGTTGAAATGGAAGCTAGTAAATCTTACCTGTGACAAAAAACCAATTACTTATACTTTATAAAATCGTATTTGTTTACTGTATGCAAGCAGTATAAGACACAATAGACTTAGCTAATTATTCTTGTCGTTTCTTTCAAGTATTGCAATTTTCTGAATAATGTCACTCTTAGCGATCTTTACCAGATTTTCCAGTTAAGTGTTCTTTTTGTTTTAGCAATGGAAAATAGGCCTAATCCTGCTTCTTTGAAAGTTAATAACAACATTTTAATTCAGGTTAGCTAAAGGAACTCACATAATTTAAACAGATTAGTTGATGACGTTATTATTAAACTCTCCAAATTCATTATTACAAGTATTGTTTGTCTGTAAATCTCGAAGTGTTTAAAAGACAAGTTTACAAGAGGGATGCTGGTGCCTAAATGTCCCTGCAGGCATCTAAATCAAGCATTTAAATGTCAATGTATTCATACCTCACCTGTCAAGTGCTGAGAAGAAAACTCCTTTGGATTTTTAGTTTCAAATTCCATAGCTGTATAAGCTGATAATTTGCTGCTTCTCAGCATTTGCATGGCTTACAAAATGTGACCAGTGAGCTGAGCTGCAAGGGACCTGTTCGAATCATTGGCTTTATTTGTAAAAACAATATATATATGCAGCATGGATGCTCATGTCCCCTCTTCTGTGGTGATATGCAGAGGGTGTCCTTATATAAGCTGATGAGAAAAGAGCTGCTAAAAAATATAGTGTAAAATGGTTTTGCTTAAAATATTTTGCTGTAATATTGGAGAGACCGGAGTCACACCTCCTCCCTTTTCTAAGGGACTTACATTCAGGTTTTCATGCTAACCAATTGGCTAGTCCTTCCAGAGACTTTCATGATGGACCTGTTCTATTTAGAATTAAGTACTTAAATATCTTTTAAGCCAGAGAGAACTCTGTAACCTAGTGATTAAGGCAGCCCTTTGGGATGGGAAATCAGGCTTTCAGATTTCACGACAATGAACATTTCAGTATTCTAAGTTAAGCATTCATTAGAGCATGGACTTGAACTCGGTCCTCCCTCCTCCCAAGTGAATACCCTAATCGTGGAGCTATGGCAATTCCTACGTGTTCACTGTGATCCAGGGAGTATCTCGGGATTCCCTGTGGTGCCAGGGAGGCACACTACGAGGGTACAAGGATGAATGCAGAGTCTGTTATCACAAGCTGGCTGTGGCACTCTTCTGAAAGTGGAAAGCAAGTATTCAGATGCCCTGTAGTTGAAGGGGTTTTGAACCTCTGCTTTCTGTTATCTCATGTGCGCATTGTAACCAGTGAGCAACCAGGTAAAACAGCAGCTCCGTCACACATGTTTTGAAAGAATTGATGCTGCTTAGTTTTCAGAAGGAAGCTCAGGGCCCTGTTTCAGAAGGTTTCAGAGTTACAGGTCAGGGGATAAATGCCTTCCTCTGCTAGAAGTGAGCTGCCTGAGCCTGTGGAAGGGAAAGGACTCAGCTTTCTCGTCAGCCTTTTGTAGTGACTAGCATAGATGCCCTGTGCTCAGTATGCTTTCCTAGACACCTGGTTCTCCTTATATATCATGAAAGTGTCATGGTCAGATATATATATAAAAATTTGTAGCCTCGTCTAAAAATAGAGGTACATTGTGCAATAGGTTTGATTTAAAGAAAAATTATACATTATTTTATATAAACTTCAAGCCTTGAAATACTAGATAAAAAAAGAACTCTCTATAGAATCTTCCCTATCATTAAAACCAGCAAATTAGTTAAATGAAGAAATTATAATTGCAGGTGATTTGTATGGCATAAGTGTGTGCTGCTTTGTAAAAATAATTGCAGTTCTTGTGCCAAATACTTTTAAATCTATAATTGATTTTTAATATTTTTGACAGGCGGTTCCTTTTGTGAGCTTTAACAATTAATATTGTAATAGAGCAATCTAGGGACTTCCATGATTTAGCTCAAACAGTTTATACTCTAATACATTGCAGAATTTGCACTCAATTACTGTAAGTAGAACTGATGAAATGTCTATTAAGTTTGTTCAATATTTCTCAATATAATTTTCAATTTTAAGTGGTTTATGACACTATTGAGCAAAAGGCATAATGATTGGAATTCTTCATGTGAGATCTGCATCAGGTTGAACATTTGGAGGGAGATTTTCAGGCAAAATGCATATTTCAGAAACCTCAAGTAGGGAAAACAGTGTTTTGCTTATTTATACATATTATTTTACTTCAAATAGTCTTACTGTCCTCCTACTTTGAAGCAGGAAGGTGAAATTACATGGAGAAGGAGATTTTATCAAATCTGTGCTTATTGTCTGCTTCATAGGCCCAAATTTGGACAAGCTTTAAGACTTTTAATAGTACCACTTTTTGCATTCCCAATGAAAATGTTTCACATCTTTGTAGGTAGCTTTTCAAAGACTTTTTTGTCACTTAGCATCATTAACCCTGACCATTCCATGGAGCATCAGAGCAGACTAGTAGGTGGGAAAGATGGAGAGAAACACATCGTGGTGTCTGCTGAGGGAAGCTTAGAATTGAAAATGTAGCACACGAGGTCTGTGTCATAAGTGACATGGGAAAAGGAAGGGAGAAAAATGGGCATAGAATCTGATAAGATTAGGAGTCGGGTGCGGGGGAAAGAAGCTAGGACTGAATTTACAACGGAAAGGCACCGGAACAAAGTTAGGAGTGGAAAGAGAATCTGTACAACTGGGATAGGTGAGGTATTTTGGAAACAGTGCAGTGAAAGCAGGATTAAGTACAGATAAGAAAAGAGGCAGATGACTTTGTGGAGTCTTGATTTCACCTGCATTGCTGAAGATTAGATTTCGGAGGTATTTTGAATTAATCCTCTTTTCTCCATGTTACAACATCTGATTCAAAAATGGTCGTTAAACATTGAAGATCATTTGCATTCCGGACAGTACCAAAGCACATGTTTTAAGTTCCAGAATAAAGTTGCCCCCTAAGCAGGGCCACAGTACACATGGAAAGGAAAAGATAAAAGACAAATTATTTTAACTTGATGAAATTTATCATCAGTCCCGCTGGTCCTGCCCTTGTCTCTGGAGTGGTTAGGAACCATTAATATTAGGTACATATTCAAATGTGTGGATGGTACCTTATTGGCTGATGGCTTATTTGACTGCAGATGAGGCTGTAAATTTATTTGTATGACAGATACGGCTACAAGGCTACGGCTACAAGGTGTAGCTCTTTCAGCATGAATTTTAATTTGGTAGAGATAAGATGTCTATTTTCTCATTTGATTTAGGAGTAGAGATACACACTTGAAATTGATTATTTGGAATGTTAATGCTATGGGAATTTCAAAATAGTTTAAAATGAGAAATAACATCTGTCTGTATTTATGATTTCCCAGAGGAGGCAACTGTCTCTTTTCCTTGCCTAGTTTCAGGGGTAAGTTCTAGCAAAATTCAGTGTCCGTCAAGAATAATTATCCATTGTCTTTAAATGTACTGAGTGCTTTGACAACAATACATCTAATCTACAGATTTCAAGCTTAACAAATACGGTTCCTTAAGATTTCCTTGACATATAGGATCCAGAGGGTGGGTGAGTTCATCTTTCTTCTTCATTTGGGGATGCTCACTCCTGTGAGTTTTTCCTGATAGACTGTAAGCAATACCTTGCTAAATCCATACTGCTGTCACCTGGAAGCAAAACTGCACATTTCCTTGCTATGAAGAGGTGTGTGGGAGTTGAGGCACTTCCCCTGTCCTTGCCTCCTCCCCCCGAGCTTAAGTGATGAGGTTGTTAGTTTTTGTTTGTTGTGTATCTGAAACCATACTTGATAAGGTTTGTACATTTCAAATATTACATTTTCTGAACTCATAGAACCTTATTTTATAAAAAGAAAGATACTCAATATATTTGCATAAAATTCTAGTTGCTAATGAGGAGGCTTTAACCATGTACATGGTGATAATTAGCATTATTGACTTGCTTCAGTACCCTAAATATGTTTCCCGCCTAGACATCACAATCACTTAGGTTACCTTCTTTGAATGTTTAGTGTATGGTCTTGTTTCTTAGTTGAGAAAAGTTGAAAATGTTTCCTTTTCCATAGAAGAAGTAGCAATTGCTTCTTTTCATTGTTTCTGTCAGTTCACTCTAAGACTTTGGAAGACATTAACTTTGCACAGGTTGAAAATTAGGCCAAAATTGGTGCCTTTTGCATTGTTTAATTTAATGTCAGGTCTATTGTAAACAAATTATGCTAAACTGCTATTTTTCAATTACTTCATCAATCATTAGGCAATGTAATAATGTTGCTTTAGCTTGCAGTTGACAGTTTTAGCCAGATTCTCTTTTTCTGCGTTTTCAGCCCTGAAAACTAGAAACTGTTTATAAATGAGCTTTTGAAAACGAGCTGTAATTTTTTTTTTAAATGTGAAGGAAGCATTTCATATTTGATGTAATTAACACAATTAATTTGTTAACAAGTTATAGGATTTTTTAAAAGATAAAATGTAAGGAATTTGCACATTAAAAATCAATAAAGATGGGACAGTATATCAGTGGGCATTAAGTCAGGTCCTGGAAGACAATTTAAGGAAAAATTACACTAAGGATGAAAAAAATTGAGTACTTAAAAGAAAACTGCACCACTGTTCCAGAGCAGTGAGCACTGGCACAGATTGCCTAGGGAGGTTGTGAAATCTCCACCCTTGCAGATATTGAAAAGCCATCTGGACATGGTCCTGGGCAACCTGCTGTAGGTGGCCCTGCTTGAGCAGGGGGGTTGGACCAGATGAACTCAAGAGGTCCCTTCCAGCCTCAGCCATTCTGTGAATATGTAATAACCAGGTGTTAAGCCTGTATTGCTTAGAGGCTTGATTTTGAGCTGGGTAAGATCCTTGGAAGTCAAAAAGATAGGTGCAAAAACATATATTAAAAAAAAAAGAGAAAACAAAAAAAACCCCAAACCCACCACATTTCAATTTATTTATTTTTAATGATCCAGCTTAACCAGTATTCATGGCTTTTATTTTCTTTTGCAAGAGTTCAGAGCACGGGTGAATCTAATTCAATGTGAGGAATTAACCTCTCTACTCTGATTAGTCTTGGTTTTCTCAGTGGCTTGAAAGCGAAGCAAATACAACAGAAGTCAGATCTTGGCACAATTTGGAAAAAGATTTAGTTTACTTTATAATTTATTTATTTGGAGAAATTGTATAGCTCAAGAGAATGGTAATGGGATATATAATCTATCACCTTGAAATAACCAATGTAAATAAGGTCACCATGATTAGTGATCAGAGCTTTTTTGGCATTCCAGTGTGTCACTGAATACCTTTGTGAAATGAGATTGGTCTCAGTCCAGTTAACAGACTTTTAATGTTTTTTTTTTTTTTTTTTTTTTACCTCGGGAAACATCAGCTTTTGCTGACAGTTTCCACAGACAGAACAAGAACTTTTGTAGTAAATCTGTTTGAGAGAAGAGCTGCAGGTGTAATGTATTTAGGTATGTTTTGATGCTGCCTGATGCTATATCTGTATAAAGTAGGTTGTTTCAGGGCCACCAGCTTAGATAATGTCTCTGGGTTTTGTTTGTTTTTAGAAATAAGTATGTTACTAATGTTAAACAAAGATCTATAATTTTTAATGATGCCTTACCTTAATTTTTTTTCTATTACAACAAATCAATTCACTTTGAAACAATTTAGTTAAAACTTTATTGCTAACAATGTTTAACTGCACACAGAAAGCTGATTCTAAGCTTCTCTGCTTTTTCTCCTGCTTTTTTAAAGACTTTTACAGATTTATTTATATTTTTAATAATTAGATTCTGTCAAAAATCTTGAGTTAGTAAACCCTTGAATTAGTAAAAATCAAGACTATGAATGGCAAAATAGCTTAATTACAGGGTGTTAATAAGCATGATTTTCCTGAGGATTTTGCTTGCAGATTTGTTAAGAAAAAAATCCTCTTCCATACGTACTATGACGCTGATGAAGTAATATATACTATGAAGGCTGATGCAAGGCATAAGTGTGGCAACTTACTGGAACAAACCTCTGTGACTTCTCCCACCCCATCTATTGAGTCTTAAACAGAGAAGCTACAAAGCTAATTTTTTGCATGCCAGGTTCTGAAGTACCAGCTTATACTGCTTTCCTGCTGCCAACCATTCCAGACAATAAAACTGTGACATTTTTTGAACACTTATAGCAATGAAAGAATATAATTGACAAGTTATGCATAGATAATTGTTATTTTGGATAGGAACATAAGCATATGAAGAAAGGGGTTTTTAAACTAAAGGCTCATGAAAAATCAAACTCATTTTGCATTCAGTTCACTCATTCTAGGTAAGAGATTAAAAACGTTGGGGTTTGTGACTTTGAAAAATGAGATTTAAAAGCTCATAAAAAAAAAAAATAATACTGAATAATTTATCCTGTTCCCCACATAGTATGTATAACCTTCTCCTTCTATATCCAAACATGCTCACTATCGTCTGTCACTTCATTCCTTAGCATGTGATGGAGCCATTGAGATCTTTGTTGTGTCCTTCAGCTAATACTTTCATCCTAGTTTGGACAACTCTGCTGTGTTCATTGCAGTACTCATCTTACCTTCGTATCTTAAACAATTTTACAAAGAAGTCATTAGGAGTCATAAGCTTTTTCTATGCAGACATAACAAATACTTGATTTGATGGAGAGGACTTCATTGCAATATATTATCCATCAAAGTCATTGGTAATTACAACTTATGTTGAGACTTTTCAGAATATAGTTGAGTAAGAGAAACACAAGCAAGGTCATTCTCCTCTTGTGTATGAAAATGAGATATTTTTAAACTCTGTGCTGCTGATTCCACAAACCTGTACTGTCCAAACAAGATAACTGTTTGCATTGTTTTGGACTGTGCAGAAAGAGAATTTCCAGGGTAGAGGGTAGTTCNGAGCAGCCCTGCGGAGAAGGACTTGGGGGTACTGGTGGATGAAAAGCTGGACATGAGCCAACAATGTGTGCTCGGAGCCCAGAAGGCCAACCGTATCCTGGGCTGCACCAAAAGAAGCGTGGCCAGCAGGTCGACGAAGGTGATTCTGCTCCTCTACTCCACTCTAGTGAGACCCCACCTGGAGTACCGCGTCCAGCTCTGGAGCCCTCAGCACAGGAAAGGCATGGACCTGTTGGAGCGGGTCCAGAGGAGGGCCACGAAGATGATCAGAGGGATGGAACACCTCTCCTATGAAGAAAGGCTGGGAGACTTGTGGTTATTCAGCCTGGAGAAGAAAAGGCTCTGGGGAGAAATTATTGTGGCCTTTCAGTACTTAAAGGGGGCTTCTAAGAAAGATGGGGACAGACTTTTTAGTAGGACCTGTTGTGATAGGACAAGGGATAAATGTTTTAAACTAAAAGAGGGTAGATTTAGATTGATATAAGGAAGAAAAATTTTACAAAGAGGGTGGTGAAGCACTGGAACAGGTTGCCCAGAGAGGTGGTAGATGCCCCATCCCTGGAAACATATCAAGGTCAGGTCGGGCAGGGCTCTAAGTAACCTGACCTAGTTGAAGATGTCCCTGCTCGTTGCAGGGGGGTTGGACTAGATGACCTTTACAGGTCCCTTCCAACCCAAACCATTCTATGATTCTAAAAATTATGAGGACCACTTCTCTTAATAGTTACCAGAGCTGATGGGAACACAGTTCACCTGCTAAATGCCTTGTGTCTTTTTTTGTGCTTTCATTATAACTATTTCTGATTTGCCTTTCAAGCAGACCCCTTTGTGGAGCCACATGTTTGACAGACATCGTAGGCAGTGCGTTGTGGAGGTGCACAAAGTTGATTTAGGCAGATGATATAACCCAAAAAATAAATTTTATTCCAACCAAAAGTGCTTTGATACTCCAATGAACATTAATTAATCACAGGTTTAGGATGTCAGATGGGAACTATTACTACCCAGCCGACCTAAGAATTCTTGAGGGTTTTGTCCAAAATGCGCAATCACTTGCCTAAGAAGATGAGGGCGCTCAACCTCGAGGAGTTACCTTAGGTGGCATCCTGACCCAAGGGGAGAGTCCCTGACTGCAGACCTGCTGCTCCGAGGAGGACCGGCTCAATAGGCCCCGCGGCAGGTCTCCATTTATACCCTAGTCAAATCTGACCTGTGGTCATAGATGGTTGTGTCCGTTGCCTAGTGGCCGAGGGCTCCGTCTGTTGACAACAAGGCAGCGAGGATGCAAAAGGGCGTGAAAGTAAGGGCGCAAAAAGCAGGAGCGGCTGCTCTGCTTCAACACTCGGAAAGCCCTGGTCTCTGTAAGGGTGGGGGCACCTGCCACACAGTGGCATTTCAGAAGTGAATTACTTTGTCACTGGAATCAGTGCTACTATTCTCCTAATATCTGTATTTTTATCCTCTGTCTTCATGGCTCTGAACTACTTAACTTCGTGAAAGTCGCCATGTTAATAAAGCAAAGCAGAGCACATAGACTTAGCAATGGTTTCTTCTATTAACAAGCACTTTGTGGTGTTAGGTAGCGTATTTTTTATGTTGCAGTAGGAATGCTGAATAGAAGCTGCAGATCTGCTTCTCAGAGGTGCTTGGCACTGTTGTTGTCTATAGATGTCTTTTAAGCACTTTGAAATCCAGCTTTTGAATGCCAGACTTCACCGTTACAGTAGGCTCATCTCTCTACACCTCAGTCTTTATTTGCATTCAGTCATTTGTTGAGGAGTCTTCTGGCTGCCTTGCTCTTGTTTTGCCCCTGGTAGTGGAATGAACTCCATTCTGCAAAGAAACACACCATTTAAAAAACAAAATGGGATGTGTCCCTGTTATTGCTCTGCTGCTGAAATTTATTCAGTTCCCTATCATCAGCTCCTGAGTAAATAGACATTCAGAGTTAATGCCCATGCTGGTAGGAAACATATTATTCCGGTAGAGAAGGCTGTTAAGTGCCAAAAGCTCTTGATTCTTCTGTCATGTCTTCCCAAACGGAGAATGTCTGCTACCTGTCAAGCTTCTGATACAAGATGGGTACTGTAATTTGCAGAGAGGGTTTTGGTCATAAATAGCCCTCGTATCAAAATCAAATTCATAAGCTGAGACAAGGCATCTTGGAAACTCCCATGAAAATAATGCTTCTTTCTTTGGATAAAGGAAATTAAGATTCTGGAACTCAGTTAAATTATTGCCATTGGCAAAGTATTCCTGTCATATTTTGTGATTTTAGTTTTTTACTTTAGGATTGCCATAGTGCCCAAAAGTCCCAGACTTGAAGCATATTCCTCTGTCGTAGGCAGAATAAGGCTCCAAAAGCAGCTCTTCCTTTTGTATTGTCTTCACTAAAAATGCTAAAACCTTTGTAACATTGATGTTATCCTATTTTCCTCATATAGTCTACCATGATGAAGTGTTTATACTGATTCTCAGTTGTTGATCAGGGCATTAATAACTGATTTTAAGTCATTTTGTTATTGCTGCAGAAAAAGTAATATAATGTAACGTACTTTATTGCTCGTAAGACCCTGCAAGTAGTATTCTTAATAAAACTTGGTAATTATAATTACCACCATTGAAGTAAGCAAGCAGGGCTCTAATTATAATCCAAAAGCTATAATTTGTTGTAAAAAGCTGTCATTGTAACACAGAAAATTAAGAGTTGAGCCTCATTTTGAAAGATCTAAATAATTGCACCAGTAGTCCCTATGACAGGTTTACAATTAAGAAAATGGTTGAAACCTGTGCCCCACTGAAAACCCAGTCAAGTATCCATTTTCAGTAGGTTTATGGTATCACAGTCTTAAGTTTTATTTGGTAGATATTCCCTTAAAATTATTCAGTCTTTTTTTTTTTCTCAGTTTGATATACTGAAATGTCTTGTATGCTAACATTAATAGAAATTAAGGATAAGAGTTTAAACCAGTGTCTTATCTGCTATCTTGGACAGGGCTGGAAAGACCAGGGAAAATACCTAAGGAAAGAATCTATAATGAACTTCTAATACTAATAAAAGGCAATTCTTTCTTGATTTAGAGGTCAGTTTGTCTTGAAGCATTGGAGTTGGCAGTTGTCATTGTTTTCATTCCAACAAATGTAACTTTTGAGACTAGCCTGAATTTTTAATATAAAGTTTTTACATAGAAATATGAAAAACATCCGGATTATCATAAAAACCACCTTGAGACTAAACAACTGAAAATTTTAGATCAAAAGGGTCTGAGATTCAAAATGTAGAGGTTCCACGATACTTATGGAAAGGCATCATTTATTTTCATTACAGAAAATCTTCATTAGATAGAAAGCTGTGGATCATTCAGGAATGTGACAGCTGAGGGTAGAAGTATTTTCTCATGAGAGTATAGTGATAGTATCAGAGAAGGAAATAAGGCATCTGCAGAATTCTGATAAAGAAAATGGTATATCTTGATGATTTTAAGCCTGTGGAAAAAGCTTGTCTAATCTATCTCAACAGTCACTAAAGCAGCTGAACTCATTATTGAAAGGCTGACCTATCTGCTGTACAGCCTATTCAGTTCTGTATCTTTCAGGAACTTTTTTAAAAGGATCAGGGATGTACTCTATATCATATGCTTCAGTCTCAACATCACTGAGTTTTTGGTACAGTGATTATGACTGAAAGACCTAAACCCAAAAAAAAAACCTCAAGTGAGATTTATCTTCTCCCGTGAAATTCTGCAGTTTTCTGTTAACGACATTTAAAAAAAAAAAAAAAAAAATTACTGCCCTGGCACTAATGACTCGCTCACTATTTGTATTTCCTCTATCTACAGTTCTTATTACAAGTGCTAGTGCATGTTATTACTACTACTGTATGTGCAAATAATAATAATATAAATATCATGGCATATGAAGCTGGTAAGTTTTTAGTTTAAAATATACTAGAGGTTGTTTCAGTCAGGTCGAATTCTATCAGCCAGACATAATTATCTTCTGTTGTTGTTTACTTATCTTCGTAGGTATAAGCCCATGGAAATTTAGTCACCCTCAGATAGGATCATGACATCCAAGTCTCATCTCTGGGTCATACGAATTAAATAAAGACATTTTGAATGACTGTTTCAACTCTAGAATCCCATTGACTAAATATATTTTAGTTTTATTTTTCAGATTCCAACATAAGTAGGATGATTGCATAGCATCACAATTAGGGCTTAACAAAATTGTTTTTCAAAGGTTAAAATGGTTTATTTTGACACCTCTGACCTCAAATGGTTTACTTTTATCTCTCTCTTCCCCCCCACCCCCAGCAGTCTGGAATTTTTTTTGTGTTGTTTTGGGCAATGAACACAAAAAAACCCAGATAATTATTCACGCATCTGATCACCATGTCTGCATGCATAGTCGTCTGTATTTTCAGACCATATGAGTTGGAATATTCCTAGTGATGATGGCAGGAGTAGAGATAACAGTTTCTAGGTCAGTGACAGAAAAATCTCAATTGGAAATAACATTTCCATATGTTCTCTCCTCTTCTGTACTTGTCAGCACATGTAGGGCATATTCTTTTCTCTTCCTCTTTTTTTTCCCCCCTTGCTTTCTGGGGCATCCACTGCGCTTGGACTCCACTCTGGAATCTGGGCTCCATTCTGGAATCTGATCTGCTCACTGTTGTTATCACTGCACTACAGGTGTTGATAATGCTTGTGAGCAGATGGGGAATTGCTGAAGATATCCTCTCACTTTCTGTCCCATACTTAGTTGCTAGATCCTGGTGTGGCTGAGAGCTAGACAGACCGTCAGTTCTGAGCCCTGAGCTTGTCCAATGATTTGCATTTTGCTGTGCTGCTTGAGTTTCTTTCGTCTTTTCTGCAACATACAGGAGGTGTCTGTGAGTATTCTTAATTTTACCGTACTTGTAATAGCCATTCAATGTGCCCTGTTTACATTATATCAAATTAAACTTAAAAACGTGTTCCTTCATCATGTCATAGATTATTTAGCCTGTATGTTTAGACAAAAGCACATACACAGAAATGAAATATGGACATGTAATGCAAACTGGTGTGGAATTAATATGGATGACAGTCAAAGGAGTATATTTATGATTGCTTGCTATCACAGAAATACACATTATTTTCATCATCAGTATTCACACTTTATTATCTTTAAAACGTCATGTGCTTGTCACAATGTATAAGATTTTTAGTAACACAAGAAAGCTCTTGTGCTTCAGTTTAAAAATGCAGTGCTGCATCACTGTTTGCCAATGACACCAAACTGAGTGGGGAAGTGGACACTTCAGAAGTGAGAGCCACTGTGCAGAAAGACCTGGATAGGTTGGAAGAGTGGGCTAACAAGAACCTTATGAAGTTCAACAAAGACAAATGTCAGGTCTTGCACCTGGGAAAACATAATCCAGGAGTGCAGCACAGGCTGGGATCTACCCAGCTGGGGAGCAGCTCTGTGGAAAGGGACTTGGGGGTCGTGGTGGACAACAAGCTCAATATGAGTGAACAGGGTGCTGCTGCGGCAAAGAAAGCCAAAAATGGAATGCTGGGTTGCATCAAGGGCATCATCAGCAGAGATAAAGAAGTCATTATCCCACTCTACTCAGTGCTTGTCAGGCCACGCCTGGAATGAACTATGTTCAGTTTTGGTCCCCGCTATACAAAAAAGATGTGGACAGGCTGGAGAGAGTCCAGAGAAGGACCACAAAGAAGATCAAAGGACGGGGAAGCCTGCCATATGAGGAAAGGCTGAGAGAACTGGGTTTGTTCAGCCTTGAGAAAAGAAGGCTTAGGGGAGACCTTATTGCCATGTTCCAGTATTTAAAGGGTGGTTACAAAGAAGATGGAGACTCCCTCTTCACATGGAGAGGACAAGGGGTAATGGGTACAAGTTACTCCTAGGGACATTCTGACTGGACACAAGAGGAAAATTTTTCACAATGAGAACAATCAGCTGTTGGAATAATCTCTCCAGGCAAGTGGTGGATTCCCCAACATTGGACACTTTTAAGATTTGGCTGGACAGGGTGCTGGGCCATCTTGTCTAGACCGTGCTTTTGCCAAGAAAGGTTGGACCAGATAATCCTTGAGGTCCCTTCCAACCTGGTATTTTATGATTCTATGATCTATTCTAGCAGAACTAGAATGTGCATTTTATAGTTCCATGAACATTGATCAGACGTAGATTTTTGTTAGTTTACAATTTAGTAGGTACCCCGTAACAAAGTCTACCAAGATTCAATGAGTTACTCCTCTATGATAACAAGTAACTCTATCATAAATAAAGGTCAGACATAACTTGAAAAATATTTATTATGCACTATATATATTACATATGCATATTATAGATGTGTGTAATACATAAAGATAACAATCTGAAATAATTTGTTACATTAAGGTAATGTAGGTCTGTTACGTAATTAATACAATTTTTAAAAATACCAGATGTTTTAAGGAAAAAACACAGTGGTCACGTCAAATACAGCTTTTGATGATAACCATCATGCTTCAGTGCACATCCTCTGAAATCTGCCCTTTGTCTTTAGATCGAATCCTGTGCAAGCAAGAGCACAATTTTAGTTGTCCTGATATCTGCACAGGGAATTTGTGCTGCTATAAGCCTTAGACACTCAGACATGTTCAAGACAATTTGGAGGAAGAGCAGGTGGAGAGGATGAGATATGCTAATTAGGGTTGTCACAGCCCAAACTGGTATTATAGCAGTTAAGCTATTTACACAGCTCCTGTTTAAAAGCTCCAAACCCACCCTCCGTATTCCTTACTTACTTGCTTGGCACATTTAAAAAGTAAATGTAAGTAAACTCTTCTGACTCTAGTTTAATTCAAACAGAAAGAGTGGATTTAAGAACATGATTTGAGGTAGTGTTGCACAGTTCTAACTAAAAGAAACTCACTCTCATAGCTGAAATTTAACCTGACTTGAAGAGGCACAAAAATGATAAAAATCGAACTTTGACCAGAGTTCCAGAGGCTGTGCGAGGGAAACAGTAATAATATCTGGCAATTTGAAATTCATCTTTCAAAACATGTCCATACGTGTTACTGCCTAGCCTACAACCACATGGTCAAAGGGCTGTTGGTCTGAAGTGTTCTAAAATCCTCAGTCTAAAGAGAGAAGTATTAGTTGTTTCTGTTCTGGGCCATTCCTGTAGTCTTGGGACTCTGGTCCAACATCCTTCCTTTAAACAAGCTGACTGCAGCGTTTCAACTCTGAAATCAGTGTCTTGGGTCTCCCATGTGTCTACCCCATGCTCACTAATGCATACATTCCCTCAGCATCTGATGATACTCGGGCATCAAGTTTAACCCATTTGTGGATACGCTAGATGATAGCAAACAGTGTAGGCACAGCAGAGGAACTTTACAGCAATAGCCAATTTTCAAAGCGCTTAGAGAAAGATATTTAAAAAATACCCTCATAGTTCAAGCTGAGTGTTTGGATTGGGCAGAGAGGGTACCTTGCCCTTTGTTCTCCAATATATGACATCAATACATGACGTGATGTCAGTATAAAACATCCTCTTCCTTTAAAAGTAATCTCTCTCTCTATTTCCACAAGTTCAGCTGGGAAATTCAGCTCTGTCCCCTTAGCCCCACTCATCCCATCTGTGCAGGGAAAATGTATTGCTCCAGGGAACAGATGGAGTCAGTGGCTGCACTTTGTTGTGCTGTGGGCTCCCCATCCTGGACTAGTCACGTTCCTTGATCAGGGTACTTTTCTGCAGTACAATAGAGCAAGCACTATTACTTGAGTTTACTATATACTCAGCATGTAACGAAAAATAGAGCTCAGAGTACTGTTCAGCTGGGATCCATTCTGCCTCACCAGAATTTCTGTTTCTGGATGGATTTGAATGTTAATAACATCTACCTAAGAAGTGCTATGTATACCTATATGTGTGCTCATAATTTTCTTTAGCTTTGCTTTTTAATTATATATCTGCTCTGGAAAAAAAGTCAACAAACCGTTCTAAAAAGAAAAATAAATCCACCCCTTGTAATTTGACTTTAAAAATGTTTGCAGTCCCAGAAAGCACAGTATTCACCATGCAGAAATTAGTTTCAAGAGAAATTTATGATCAAAAGAATCCTTTTCAGCTTGTTAAACAAGGATAGATTAAAAAAGGTTTAGAAACAAATGCATAAGGATAGTGTATGGACAGTATCACAGATATAACATTCATCTGCTGGGTGAAGTCAAAGTTTCTGTGAGAGTCTGCTATGAGACTTGATTGACATTTGCTATTTAGAGCAGCCACAAAGGAAACATGAAAAAAACTTTCAAGAGTATATGCATCATCAGTAGCTATGTTCCAATACTACAGCTGTCTAGAGAAGACTTAGGCTTTCTTATTACAACTATGAGATTATTTTAAGATAAAATTCTATATCTTCTGAGTTTAGGTTAAGTATTATATTAAATTTAAAGCATTAACAAAAATATCTTCCTTTTTCTTTTGTATAAAAGCATTTAGATGTAGTTTATGCTTTGCTGTTGTAAACACATCGGATAACCTTGTGTGGAAGTGATATGCCTTTACATCCACCTGTTTGCCAGAAAATATTCAGTCTGGTAGGTGGTAGTACACGAAGGACCTTATGTTATCCTCAGGAAAGGAGACTTGGGGACCTCTGTAAGTTGACAAAGCCTTTGCTAACTGATGCACTATTGCTTAGGTCATCCAGGTTGCTTGCAAGCTGGAAATGCTAGAATTTTGTGGATGAGGCATATTTTTGCATAATTATGACCTTATTTCCCCTCTCCTTTAAAAGCAAATACTCATTATTCTATGGAATCACTGTCTTTTGACACTTGGAGCATGTTGGGGGTTTTTGTGATGGTACTTATCTTCAGTAATAGTTGTAGCTGGACACACAAACAGATTTCTGTAGTATGCCAGCATTATTGAAAATAGTGTGTTGTTACCCAGGAACCACATCTATGTGAAAAATTTAAAAAGCTGATGAAAATTCTAGGTGGCAGCTTTGCAGGAAAGCAGACACAAAGACAAGAATAATTTTAAAGATAACACTGCTTTCATGCCACCCAATTAAAATACAGATACCTTCTAAGGTGCTCTACAATGTTATATAAAAACACTTATTCGACACTGCTTGAATTAAGCTCCAGTGCACCCTCCATATTTGTTTCTGAAAACCATGTTTAAGCATGGTGTACTCTGGGACTGTCGTCTGGACTATATTTGCATTTTCCTATATTTTCACCCTGTAGGAAAGGGTGTTCTGCTCATATGGGCATCTCCTGGGTCTTCCCTTACAAAGGTACTGCACCATACTGGTATTATTTCATTCACATGGGCTAATATATTTCTACCTGGCACAATATTTTAGGATGCTAGACTGCATAGGATCTAAAACATTTATGGCCACCATCAGTTCTATATGTACCAGCAGAATACCATGACCATAAGCAATTATTATGTAGTATAATCCCTTGTGGACAACATACCAAGTAAAATAAGGAACATGGGCTTTGCACATCATGCAAAAGGTCAGGGGCCCAGGGCATATCAAAGTTTTAGATCTTCAGGAAAAGCGACAAAACACAGCAAGGTCTCCTGTCTGTGTCTATCCTCACTCCTTAGACCAGCTGTTCTTTCAGGCAGGCCCTTTCTTGCCTGATCTACAGATCCTCTTTGGTAATGGTGGTTAACCGAGAGAAAGACTCTATTAAATAAAGTTTCTTTCCATTCTTCTGATGTCACCAGCTACTCAGCTTCACTTCAGCCATGCTCTTTAGCAAAACCTTCTTTTAAGGGTTCCTTGAATAAGAAGTCCTTATGCTGAGATGACAGTTGCCACCGGTGACACTTGTGTAAGCCATCCAAGAAGGTGACAGGCATTCCAATAACCTGTCAGCAGCTTACCTGTGACAGCTACTCACAGTTGAAATACGGTCGTGAAACATAGGTCACACTTTTCCCAAGGCAGCTATAATGGCAAATGAAGGTCACAGCTTTGATACAGATGTGTACAGACATGTGTCTATTATACTAAACTGTGAGGATTAAGCAGAAAACAATGAGTTGGTATTTAGAATAAGTTAGAGACGATGAAGATTTTCTTCTGTCTGCACACGTTTTTGACTGTATAATAGCTTCGGTGTTTGTGATGTAATTATTGTCATACAACATTTGTAGTCCTGGTATTTGATATGGTAAGTAATGGGAAGGTATAGGAAACACCTTTGGCACTTTAATAACTCTCTCTACTTTCAGTTAATAAACTTCCAAGCTACAGTAGTTATCAACACATGATAAACAAAGTAACTACAGGTTTTATTTCTATGTCTGCAAAGACTGTTTTATAGATTGAATTTTTTTTTGCAATCTTAGATAATATTGCTCTGTGTCTTATGTGTATTTACTGTACATGAATTGAAATGCACCAACTGATGATTCAAACCTTGTGAATTAACTACAGTAATGAAAATTTGTTTATGTGCCGCTCAGTGCTCTACTACACACAACAAGTAATGCCTATAGTCTTTTCAGCAGGTGTTTTGAGGACTCGACATTACTGAGATTGAAAGTGAAAGTTAGGATTGTTACAGCTCACGGTGTATTTACAAACCTTTGTCATGAAGTCAGTTACCTGTACTTTGCAGGTATGAAAGAGTTTGCTAATATTTTTCATGTTTGTTAAATGTAAATGTTAGAACAGAGAAACTGGATTACACAATGTGACAGCTGGTATTTGACTGTGTTGCATTAACGGTCTGTCCAAGCAGTGCTTTTCTTGTATGTAATACCCTAAATTTTTAACTCTGCCATGAATGGTGGCCAGCTATCATGGAGTGGCCAGCATCCACGCAGAGCAGCTCCTGGTCTCCAAAACAACACATCTCCATGAAAAACACCTGATGGGAATTGGTGCTCAGAATATGATCACTGCAGAAATGTACATGGGCTAGTCGGCAAGGGACGAAAGTGCAACAGAGATCGATCTAACAGTTTGCAGTTATGAAGAGCCACGTTCCCTTGCCCAAAATTACTCCCAGGCACTTTCAAATGTATTAGTGCAGACATAGCCTGTCACCCTTAACAGGCTGCAATCCTCCCTGTCAGAATATTACCCTTTTAAAGCAACAAATTACATCAGTTGTCGGTGCTTTCATGTAGTGCCTTGTTTGGTAGTATCTCCGTTATCTAGACCTTTTTGATAGATGACAGGTTTTTTTCAATACTGATTTGACTTACACACAGTGCAAACTATTTTTCTTCATGATTTTCCCTTCCCTTGTTGGTTTTATTTTACTTTATGTTCCCCTTTCTAGGACTGAGTTGTGTTATGGCAAGTGTATTCTGTGATGTGTCATCTTCCTTTTTAGTAGATAGTACTGTGGGGCTGTAGCCTCATATTTTCTACAAAGAGAGGCTGCTGTTCATGGCATTTATTTTCAGGTGTGTTAATTTAATCGAGTGCATTATGGCCTTAGCAGTATGGTGTTTTTCTAGTAAATGATTCATGTCGGGTCCAGAAGTCAGCTAGCTGGCTGCGTGGTTTCACCAGAGGCACTTTGAAGAAGGCTCTGGGCCACCATAAACTCAGGTTCATCACGAGCCACAGAAACTTGACCTCCATCTGTTGTTCCCCCAGGTTCATCTGTAGTTCACCCCAGGCTTAGCGTATTTCTTAGGTAAAGTTTAACAAGCAACTTGAGCAGATGGTCTGCTACGGATGGTGCTGGGTTTTGGTTTTTTGTGTTGCAGATAACCATGTGGATGGATGGCTCTCAGGACTCAAGAATAACTTTCTGGAGAAAACTCTGTTTAAGTTGTGACCTTTTCTTAGTTCCCAGCTCACAAGGCTGGTCCTATAGCGGTGGTTGCGTGGCCACAGTTGTACACTTTTTAGCTGACTTTAGACTGTTCTTCATTCACATTATGTAATGATCAATTAATTCGATCATTATTATGCTAAGTATTAATTCACATCACATAAAGACCCACTTACTGATTTATATTTTTCTAGATAACGTATCTCCAGCTTTCTGGTGAGTTGTGTATTTTTAAAGATACTTAAAAGTGTTTTTCAGGCCTTTTGGACGTGGGAAAGTGAGGAATATTTTCAGTGTAGGATCGGCGAGGGAGCAGCAAGGGCCCAGCAGGAGGCTCAGGCCGCTCCTCAGGAGCCTGGTGGCGGGGCCAAGCCGGGCCATCGGCCCACAGGTGAGGGTCAGGATCAGGCCTGGTGAGGAGAACCAGGGTGAGACGCAGCCCGGGATGGCCAGGCAGGGCCATGGGGACGAGGAGGCAGCCTGTGGCTCGGGGCCCGGGTCCCAGGCCCATGGACGGGCCCAGTTCGGCAGCGGCAGTCAGTCAGGTAAGGCCTGGGCCCCCGCAGCCAGACCCCGGAGTGGGAGGCGCAGCACTCAGAGCCCTGACAGGATTATTCAGTATTAAATGTACCTTACATAATACGGTTTCTTAATACACCAATTCATTCTAAAAACTGTGAAGCATTAAAAGAATGACTGTAACATAATTATTTGCCATCAAGTTACACTTTAGTAATTAAGATGCAGTTTGTGAAAAATATTTTAGTATAGCACTCATAGCAATTACATTATGGTTATCTAAATTCTGTTTTGCGAATCACAATTTTTTCAGGTAATATTAATTCATTGACTGAAAGAAAAAAGCTATATATAAATACAAATTCAAGTAAAATTCTTCCAAAAGATTTTTCTGCAGTGAGTTTTCCCTTTCCACATGTGCATTTGCTACAGGCACCTGGTGATTAATCAAGGACTGATTCAAAGGACCATCCTATCCTTTAAAAAGAGATGTAGAAAACATTAACAGATGAAAAAGAAGTTACTGCCACAGAAATTGTATGAGTCTTGAGTTGAATTAATTGCTTTAGTTGAATTGCTTCGTTTCACTTGCTACAGATTTTGATATTAGATATAGATTAGAGATGAATGTGTGTGTTATTATTATATTTTTCATCTCAGAAGAGACTGTTAACAATAACTGAAGGGGGTTTTTTTTCCCCTCTCTGGTATGAGAAGGACTAGGTTATAACTTCTCTTGAAGCTCTTCTTTCCTCTTCAGGTCAGCTTAAGGAGAACTGTTCTCACTCATAGTGAGAATTGTATGTTGAACTGAAATTGAGTGGCAGAAACATTAAAAGAAACTGTTCTTAAACAATTTATGTATGGTGCTAAATACAGACAATCTGTCATAGATGAATACCTGAACATAGATGAATGACAAGTACTGACTTACATGGGTACTGAATCAGTACTGAGTGATGGTGAATACAGAGCAGCTGATGAAAATGAAACTGGGGGCTTGACTGATGCATGTTTTCATGCCAGGAGATGTGATGGGGGACTTCCCTAAGTCAGGACATATCGTGGGGGAGATGTTGCAATACCCAAGTGGTGCGCTTTCTGTATGGTTTGTATGTGCAGTACGGGCTTGATACAGGTAATCAGTGAAATATAGATCTGACAAAAGGGCTGTATCATGCACATATTCTCCAGGAAGGGCAGAGTGACATGAGGCCTTCACTGATGCAATTCGGTGTCACCACTTGTGTCATCAGTGCCATGCCTGTGTGAGTGAGATAAAGAGGTATTGGGGGGCAAGAACGCATAGGTCTAATTGACTGTGTAAAACCCAACAGGCATGCTTAATGTATAAGGGTGTGTATGAAGAAAATTGTATCTTACAGAATTTCCAGACCAATTATAAAAAAAAATCAGGGAGCTAAAGAGTTACTTCTGATTTAAGGGTAGTATGTGATATCTTGTTTGAAGACACATTGAAAACGTAAGTTTTTTTCTCCATATCATCAGGGAGATGCAACCTTTCCTATTCATCTCTAGAGCTGAATATTCGTTCAGGCATCAGCATCTCAATTACAGTTGTATCTTTCTCCCTGGACTTGACAAAGAACAAGGAGAAGGCTACTGCCTTGACTATGCCACTCTGTTGTCCCTAATATAAAACATGAAGCATTCTCTGCCTGATCTTAATCCCCAAGTGGTTTGGAGATTACCCCAGATTTTTCATTAGGTCTTGAAACATCGACTCTCATCAGCCAATGGAACTCAGCCTAAACTCTGATCTCCCTTTTGTGTAGGTGCCTGGGAGGAGCACAAGGTAAGCGTCTATGAAATAATGGAACTATTCCTTAATTAAAAAAAAAAAATCCTTTGTTGTGATGATTGTGTCTTGAATTTAATACTAGTTAGGTTCATAGTGCACTGAAAATATAATTTTCTGTGCTGAATGATACTGTCTCATTGCTTATATTTCTCTGCTCATCTGGCTTGGATTGTAAACACGTTTGGGCAAAAACTTAGGTTTTGCTGCTGAGTACAGTAGGCTTATGATTCTTAACTAGGGATGTTAGACACTGTCATAGTGAAGGATCTATGATAAAACTTCAGTTACAACTGTTCTTGATACTGTTGCTGAAAATGTGGCCATGGGGAAAGCTTAATAAGATTTGCTTGCACTCTGAAATTCCATTAAAAAAAAAAGAAATCTTCTATTCAATAGATTTGCGGTTAGTATGAATGCAGAGGTGTGGGTGTTCAATTTAGTAATAAAATCATATCCTTCTGTTTTACTTCTGTTAACATTTTGTTCACTCTGAGCACAGCTAAGAGCATAACTTCAGTTTATTCCTTCTCCTTCACCCTGACTGGATTTGATAATTCACCTGCAATTAGAGGATTAACAGGCTTCAGCTGTGTAAACTCAGAGATGCACATGACTATGCACAGGTGTTTCTGGGGGCACAGATTTTGCTGCTCAGAAAATGACTTGGAGTAAAAGACTGTCGGAGGTTTGCTTCATTTGGGGTGACCTGATCAGCTTTATGTAAGTGACAGGCTTCTTTAAATGGCTTTATCCAAGACCTAAGGGTACAGATATTGATATCTCTCTTCTGAAGCCACATGTATTGGTGACTTAATATTAAGGTACTGATAGATGCTGTAATATAATAAAAGAACACATAAAAACACATATAACACATAAAAAGCCTTCCAGAGCTGTTATATCATAGAATCATAGAATCATTAAGGTTG
>WAAD01017078.1:21831-32923 GCA_013389945.1 Fregata magnificens | reverse complement strand
AGGTTGGTAAAAATACAGCCTGTCTGCATATTTGGATGTATACAATTCTGACTGACTCTGTAACCACATAAATATTGGTATCATCACTTATTATCTGTCAAATCAATTGGTCTTTAGTTCCCTGTCAATGTCTCAAGTTGTTCAATATACATAGCCGCCAGTGTATACTCTGTCACGTCCTGCTCAATGGTGAGAACAATGTCTATCCAGCTTCTCCAGGTCTGGGAACTGTTATATCTTCTGAATCTTTTGTTGGCACTTTTTTTTTTTTTTTTTTCATGTAACAATTTATGCCCTCCATTCTGCATTTCCTTGAAATGAGGATGATAATCTTTTGCATGTCACATGCTTTCTCAGTTTGTTCAAATTATAAACTCTTTGGGACCTTGTCTTCCTTCTGGTTTCTGCATAACATGAGATATTTTTCAGTTGGGGCCTCTCAGTGTGTAAGTAGTGAAATAGATAGTGGGTTCAGTTCTCACTTCTATATCAGCAGTTTCCGATTTACATATTTTCATCAGGGATTCTTCATTAAGTGAAGTATAACTTCCAATATTGTTTCATGTAATCCTCATTCTTCACCAATTGCACAGTGTTTACTGAAAGTAAAATTAGGATTTTTAGAGAGAAATAATATAACTTGATTTTAAGTGCCACAAAGACCACACAACATGAAACTGATCCTCATGGGTGGTGAGGATCTTAACCTTACCTTTCTGCTTCTTGACATTTGTGAGTGTTGATTATCTTTAATTTCAAGTTAGCATCATTCTAATGGTGTGCTTCATAGTAGGTGCCCTGTCACCTTTCCAGTGTAAGTGCTATGACTCAATAGAAATTGCTTTTTGTATTGGAAACTGTTATCTTTCATGATGATTAGCATCATTTAGCAACAATATCGTGTACAGGAAAAAGATTTTTGTCCTGAATTCAGAACCTTAGAGCAGAGTAGTCTTTCACGTTTAGAAGAGCGACAGAGCCTTAAGAAAAGTGAGAACGATAACACGTTGAGTTCTTCACATGTGCCAACTGTCTTTATTATTCAGTTTCTGAAATAAAGGATGAATTAGTTCTTGGAAGGGCAGTATTGATATTGTAGGGTGAGAATGAAGGCTGTGAGTAGCCAGTGTTAGAATTACACTGCCTGGATGAAATTTACCGTTACATCCTGGCTTTCCAAACTCTGTGTAATCATCTGCGATGCCACAAAACCCAGCTTTTACTACCTAATAGCTATGTGATATATATGTGAAAATCATAACTTTAAATGAGGGCATCTTGCTAGCAGACCTAAGCAGAGAGAGCCACTTCTACCCACCTTTACAATTTTCACTTGCTAAAACATCATTTTAAAACCTATGCTGTTCTTTTCTGTTGACTGTTTTTTTAAAGCTCTATTTTAAAAGCCCCAGCTGAACGCAACTGTGATCAAGACACTGCTGCATAGGTACTGGACAAAACTTCCTTCTGAAAAGGTATCATTTGTGCCCCAGAGTCTGGGCAGGCTGAATAGAAAAACATAAACAATGAGGAGAAACAAGAAATGTTATCTTGTTTTGCGAGTGGGAAGAGAAACATGAACAGATCTAAGGTAATGATGTAGACAATACTTCACCTTGCTACTGAGAGTAGTTCAAACAGGCTTAAATTGACACTGACTGAACCCTGTAACACTGGCATGGATTAGCTCATTAGTTCTGCTGAGACATATGCTGTAATACAGTTTTTCTGTATTGGACACAGGAACTGGAATTTGCGGCATACTTGATTTGGACATTCTGGTTTAAGACTCTGCACTACTCTCTGGTGAGCTATTTAGACATGTTCAGAGGCTGTATAAATAAGTCTGTGACAAAGATATGAGTTGTCCCCAGATCTCCCAATGTCGTCTTCATTGCCAAACATACATCTGTTTGATACTCTTGCTGCTGAATTTCCCTTTTGTATTTTTCTGTTGATCATACTATTTGCCATCTATCAAACACATGCAGAATGGGCTAACACAGAATAACAAAAGCCATGGCCTTATTGTATTGGAAATGGAATAAAGAAGATATGGTGAGATAAAAAAGTCTCATTTCAAAGTCACAAATAAATTTTCTTCTTATCCATCTGTAGTCTGTCTCTCTCTACAAGCTGAATAATCTATTTTTTGTTTGCATATCTGTTAGCAAAAGCCAGATGATCTGGCTTGCGTTTTGCTTACTAGGCTAATCTGTCTGACTACTTATTGATCTTTCTCTCTCTGTTTTTACCTGCTTGCTTGCCTGCCTGCTTCTTTTTCTGAATAGTGTTGTTTTCATTTGCTATGCCAATTTGTCTGTATAATGAAAGAGCCTTTTTTGCTGTTTTTAAATACATTTTTGATGCATTTCAGGTAGCTATTCTTGCTTGCTTGTTCAAATCACTGCAGTGGAACTAAAGTAAGGGAGAATCAGAAACACCATAGCTGCAATCAGCTCACTCTAGGTGGCACTAGCAGACACAGCAAATGCCTCTAATTCACTGTAAGGTGAAGTTGATAAGCATTGCAATTTCACTGCAGCAGCATATGGCAGACAGTGCAAATTTCAGGTAGGCAAGCAACTGACCTGTCTCTGTCTAACCACAGTCTTTAACACCTACAGAATGCCAGTCAAAAATGTTCTGGAAATGGTCATAACTACTTGATGCAGCAGTAGGCATTTGCACAGCTGCATTATTATTTTTACTGTTAGGTAACTGTCTAATTTCCTTTCTGTCTGTTTTATGTAACGCTCCTATTTTATGATTAAATTTGACTCTTCTATTGTACTCACATAATGCCTTTATCTTTTAACACTTCATCTATTCTGAACTTCATTCTTGAGAATATCAGATTCCATGCAGGGAAAGGGGGAAAGAAATTCTTTTTAAAATGACGATGAGGATAAGCCAGGGAGAGATGTCAGCTCAAAAAACAAACCTGACATATCCTTTCCTCTTCATATTCTGCCATCTTCCTTGACTTAAAATCGCAGACTGGATTCTGCTTCGTGGAGAATTTTGTCTCTTGCTGGGGTCTTTTTTTGTGGATGTTGTAACACATTTCTGCAATGGTAGGCAACCAACTGAAATATTGAACAAGTATTTTAAAGCATTATATTTTATTTCTTTTTCTCCCAATTCTTTTTGCTGCTTCTATAAGAAAAAACACACCAGTTTTGATCTGACTTTCACCCCAGTGAAATCAGATAATACAGGGCTGGGTACAGAGGTTTACAAGGCCAAGCTGATACTATGTAATCTGCTCATGTGCTGCCGAAAGGGAAAGCATGTCAACTATTAAGTGCATAGGTTGGGTAGGATAGTGATGATTGGGGCAGGAACTGTAAAAATATGAACATGGCTCACTATTTGACCAGTTGCCTACGCAGCTATTGAGGGGATGTTGAGAAAAATCCCTTAACAATCTTGTTAAACCCACTTTGCTTGTAAAGGATGACTATTGCATTTTACCTCCCTGAGGCCTTAATATGCTGAAGCAGGCAAGCTGTGCAGTTTTACAGGAGGATGTAGACTCCTAAAAATAAATTAATCATGTATGATTTTTCATGCTGACAGATGCTAAAGTTCTGATGAACAGTTTTGCGCATGATGTTCTGGCTTTTCTGACCTAATTTGGCCATAACTTTTTACTTCCCATTTGAATATGTAAAATAATGTACAGAAATACAATATGTTATCCTTAAAGGCAGAATAGTTTCTGCTAGTCATACGGTCAGGAAGAAGCATTATGTGGAGTATGAGGCTAGGACTGGAGGAAAGTTTGGTTAATGTTACATTTTCACTGTGGCCTCAGGTAGGTATTTAGGATCAGATTTTAAAAAGGTTGAAGATATCTAGCAGAATTTTCAAAACCACTGTCATAACTTCTACGGAAAACCTATTTTTATCAATCTGTATGTTTAGGTACCTAATTACTTTTTAAAATTTATCTTTGTCTTTTCTTTGATGTACATTCTTCTACATCTTGCCCCTTTTGGGGGCAAAAGATTTATGTTCTGAGAAGTCCAGAAATGGAAGAGATGGAGGTGGAGTACAATCTGTCGTTGTATTTGGGCTGTGGCTCCTAAAGGTTCTTCAGCATCTATATTAGGCACTTATCATGCACTACATATTCTTTTTTTCAATTTTGCTACTATAGCCAGCATAAGGGGAACTTCAGATGGCCAACACCACAAAAGTCAACAGAAAATCTCCCACGAAGTCTGAGATCATTCAGCTGAAGTTCACTTTAGACAATGCACATGGGGAAAAAGTAATACTAACTTTGCATATAAAGGGATAGCTTCTGAGATTGCTATTAATGTTAGATATGAGACCTTAAGTTTTTCACAGACAGTTCTGTGAAAATATTAGCTCAGATCTTAGTAGTGGTTTAAATTATAACCAAATTAAATGTTGGGAATTCCCAATTTCTATTAGGATTTCCTATATGGAATAAAATAGATCTCATTATTGTTTTCCTTAGTCAATTCATGGTGTGACCATGTCTTGCATGCTTTATAGAGTTATTGTTTTCAACTCCAAAAAATATATATAAAAGCTTGGAGAGAGAAGTAAAAAAGGATTACAAGGTCTGTCAGGTATATGGAATGGCATCTGTGTGAGGAAAAACTAAGTAACAGTAGGCTTTCCCAAGCTAAAAAAGCAGATGTTGCAACTCGAAAAATATATACGTATCAGTTAGGGATATGGGTTATATTGCTATGACGGGAAAGTTTAGGAGACTGACAAATCAGAATTGCTATCAGTAGCTCTCTGCCAGACTTCAAGAGCATATTGAGAGAGATTCAGCAGGAATCTGACTAGGGTCCAAAATTTTCCTTTAATGATACAGCAGGGAAGGGCTTTTAAAACTACAGACAATGCCCAAGGCTTGACAAAGTAAAGAAATGTCTTAAAAAAAAAATTAGGCAATTTTATGATGATGAATATGAAGTTACAGACTTAGCGATAGTCAACTGCACAAATATAAAATTGGGTATGACTGACTGGGTAATTTTTCTAAAGACAAAGGTCTGATTACGTGTCAGCCATGATTTCTCACTGACAAAAAGATGACCAAAATCATTCTGAGAAGCATAAACAAAAGTGTAATTGGTAAAATGTTAAATAATACAGCTGTTTAACCCTTGTAAATTCTCAGTTGGAAAATTGTGGTGAGTCTGCAAAAAGTGAAGCAATTGCAGAAGTATGGGACAAACCAATGAAAACAATTACAGTTACAGAAAACTGGACTGGTAAGGAAAGGTTTCAGAAATTGGTGTGAAGGTGACTGAGGGAAGGCATAATTTTTAACTATCTAAAAAAAGATTTAGGAAATAAAGCTTTTTCCACATTTCAACCGAAGTTATATACCCCCATTATGCCAGTTAGTATGGAACAGGGTAGTAGATCTCTGCTTTAAAAAGGTTTAATGTGTTAGGCAGCCTGTCTTCAGCACCAGTTCCAATATTATCTTTGATATAGCTGAACCACTATTAGCAGCTGCAGGAATGGTTAAAGCTACAGTAAAGCTAAAATGTCACTGATCAAACTTCATTCATTGGTTATTTTCCATGAAAGAGTAAAATCTCTCCTGTCACGGCTCTGTCAGCTGATAACACGGTTTCATGGTTTCAGTTGCCTGTGCTGGTTGCTGGTTTCAAAGCCTAATTTTGCCTGCCTTTGCAATAACCATCACCAGCTTTGGAAGCAGGCAAACCACAAGGCAATTTAGGCACAGCAAGGGCTGCACAAGTCACAGGGGCACCGACTGCCTCGGCCTACTGGGGAGAGCCTCTTTTGGAGAGGGGAAAATTGAGTTTTCCCCATATCAGCAGTGTTCTGCCCAGCTTTGGGAAGGACACTTCATTTATGGTCCCATCATTCACATGAATAGCAGTTAATAGCTCATGTTTGCTCACACGGGATGTTGCTGAGAAGCCAGAGCCTCTTTATTTTCCAGGCTGGCAGTTTTTTGGGTCAGGTTCGATCTGGCTTAGTGTTAGTTCAGCGTTAGACAGAGACTGTCCTGCCAAGAGTGATCAATGATCTCCTGTGGGTTATCAATTGTGGTCACTATTCCATCTTGATCATAGCTGATTTGTTATCATCTTGCAATTGTACAGACCACAAGGTCTGCTGTTGTAACAGATTTTCAATAATTCTACATACCTGGTGTTAGTACCCTGTTATGATGTTCCAGTGCTATCCCACATTGTTAGGATATGAACATGTACGCTGCCATGCTGTAAATCTCTTCACAATTTCAACTTCTGATACCTGTTTATTTTCATGTTAGGATTATACCTGCCCTGAAGAATGCTAAAATAGTAAAGAGAAGGGAGGAATAATTTTCACTAATTCCAGGTCCAAGTTTTCTACTTCTGCAAGATAACACTAATAATTTGCTCTGTCTGCTATTTTGTTTTCCATGCTAGAATTCTAGATAACTGCTGTAATATCACCTTCTTTTAACAGTCAGTGTCTTCTGTGTTACGTAGATCATTGCTGTACCAGAGCTTCACTACCAGAACTTTATTTCTGTTTCCTTCAGTGAACCTGAACTTTTTAGAGCTAATCCTACCTGTGATTTTCATGCCTGCATACTAGACACACATATGTATCAGGTGATAAATACTTTTGGTGGACTAACAGTATACTTTGTTTAACTTACTATTGTAACATGCAAACTTTTACTAGTCTGGAATCTCTCAATTCGCAAGACCAGGCATAGTTTTCAGGTGACCTGCAGAGTCATTTCAATATGGCTTTTATATGAAAGGAAAGTGTTTGCACTATGAATTGTGCCAAAGGCAAGAATGGAACAATGGAATGGTGTGGCCAAGTTATTTCAATTCTTTACCTTCTTTGTATTTTTCATGTATTATAGACAGGATTACAGTTAGAATAATGGCAGCAGCCTGCTGTTGAAAAGCTGAAGAATATTCCTGTTTATGTGAGGTACAGGGCACTCTGTGAAGTTGATGCTCAGTGCACTGGAACTGAGGCATAGCTATATACCTGGAGTATAGGTGCCTGTCTTCAGTTAGGTGGGTAGATAGGGTCCTAACTATTTTTAAGGCTATAGACTTCAGTATTTCAGATGACTGGCCAAATATTTTTATCATTTATTTCCCTTGAAATTGCTAATGCTCAATTCAGAATTCCACATCCACTTATCCTCAGGAATGAATTTGATATAATTGTAGGAGGTTTATGCACAGGGCTGGATCATGTTGTGTCCGAACAAAGGATCACTGGTAGGAAAATGAGCTGTAGCTTTGTCTTATCTGTCAGGAACAAATCAAGTACAATAAGAAGCTTTTTTTGGGGGCAGCGTGGGAGTTGAATCCCTCCTACTACTGTGCTGTTTGTGTAGATAGTTAGTACATGGCTTTGATAACAGAACTTACTTGTGGAACAGAATTTATTACTGGATAGGAAAGCACTTGTGTATCATCTACCTTATGGCAATTTGCAACAAAAACGTTATTTAAGGTGCTGTTCTCAGGAGCTCCTTTGTGACTACTCCTTAATAACCACAGTGTTACTTCCTTTATTTGTATTACTGAGTGGGATAATCATCTTTGTAATATGACTATATACTTTAAGCTTGTTCAAATGCTTTTGGATTATACTTATGATTTCCTGATAATTTGTGGGTTTGTTCCTCAAAATTTAATGTTGAAGGAACTATTAGAGAATAATGTTAGAAAAAAAGAAATGTTAGGAACTGTGCAGAACCCTCAGCAGACTCAATCTGAGTGGGGCAAGAGAGGACCTTCCTGCATACCCACTCTGCTGTGATGTGCCCTGTGATGGGTATGATGCACAGCACCAGACAAATGTTTAATAGAGGGATTCTGCAACCTGTTGTAAATTCACATGTACTAGAAGACAAAACAGAGATAGCTGTCTCATTGCACTAAACTTTCTTGGTATATCGTGACAGAATTAAAAAAAAATTTCTGGGTCCCGTTCTTCTTTTGGGTAAACTTAGCTCCAAGGCATAGTAAAAAAAAGTATTGTGTATAAATTTGACACCAATTGGAGCAATAGGATTGCTGGTTCCTGTGGGTTGTTTTTCCAGCCAATCAATCCTGGCTGTGCTGCAAAGTTAACTCACCTTAAGGTAAAGCTGGGAGGACTGGGACTTGTGGCTGTATAATGCTCTAGCTGAACTGCACTGAAACTCCACTAAATATACTTTGCATTTACATGTAGTTTTAAAGTTACATGGGTAGACAGAACTATAGACATTGTGAGTGCAACCAGTGGAGGTGACATGCTCAGACATCTTAGTTGTCAGGAGAGCTGAGATTACTAAATAATGGGTTAAAAAGCTGTTGTAGGAAGCTCTCACACAGTGCTCAATGAAGCAGTTTTGTACATTAATAATCCTGCTTGGAGCTCTTCTGACAAAAACATGTTGTGGTAAAAAAGGGAGATGAAAGGGAGAAAACAGACTTTTCGGTATGCATAGTACTGAACGCTATGGACAGACACGCTATTAAAAAATGACCAAAGTTGGGCTCTTAAATCCATATTTAGGCAGCCAAAAAAGTGACTTTTTTTCCCCTGAACTGCCAAATACCCAGCAATTTCCGTTAACTTCCCTTAAAGTTCTGCAAAGTCACCAGGGCCCCACTGGTCCCTTGCTCAACACAAGCTCAGGTCCTTCATTAGCAGTGTAGGTTAGTGTGGAACTGACATACTTCAGTCAAGCCGGAATCAGGTAAAACCAATAGCCCTTAGTGTTTTATTAATCTGTAGTTGTTTGCATATGTTTAGTTTTTGTTTTACTCTGTTAACACGCTGGACTGGTGCACTAAGTCTTACTCAAAAATTTGCAAAAACACACCAGAGAAAAAGCAAGCAAGACATGTAAATATGTTGGAAAAAACTGAGTAAGGAAAACCAAGAGAAGAATAAATCTTATTTCAATGAAATCAGAGTATGAAAGGAATTCACTAAGAATCTAAAGAAGAAGATGAGCTGAGATAGCCAACTGAGTATGTGGGCAAGTTAGTGCTTATTGTGATAAATGTTGTTTATGTACACACCAGCAGGAAGTAAACTGAGATTGCTTTTTCTTCACTTAAATCCTAGAAGTGAAGCATTTGAACAATTGCTGATCTTAAAGTATTGAGATTAATAGGGTTAATTTTTCCCTTTACAAAAAGACAAACATCTCCTCACCCCAACGTTCGTGAAGGAATAGACATCCAGAACCTGTCTGAGAATTGAAATGAGCTCTTTGGCAGTAACTAACAGTGAGCTATTTTGTCCTATCTTACACCAGCAGTAGATTTCATATGGCTGTGAAGTAATGTGAAGATATTATAAATGATCTACACAAGTAATCATAAGATTATTAACAGTTTAACCAGATAGCTTAAAATTAATGTGGTTTTCTTTTTTTCTGTATACATTAGAAGTATGGGGAACCTATCTTAGGATTTCATATAGTTTTCTCAGGTGGCAATCCATAATATTCTAATGAAACATTTTAAAACTGGCATTGAATTTCAGTTATTAATAATAAAAATTACAAAATTCTTGATCTGTTGTTAAAGTAATCTTAACCTAGATCTTCTTGAAGAATCTCTCTGTCTTTTTTCATTATTATTTCCTTTATATTCCTTTCCTAGTTCTACAGTGAGAGAGTTAAGAAGGTCATTCTGACCAAATGGCTGTAATATCTCATATTTGTGTTTGGCAGTTCTTCCAAGTGGCTGTTTGATCTTAGCTGTATACAACAGATGTATTTCCATTTAGAATAAACTGCAACTGGCTGCATGACTGTTCTATGTAAATCTGACTGCATTTAGACTTCTGATAAAAGTGTCCAATAAACTTTTGGCTCTATCATAAAAATGAGCTGGGGTACCATTCTTTCCAATTGTCTTCTTTTGGGACCAATATTAGCAAAATGAGTGCTCCAGGGCTTATTATAACAACTGGAATTCATTTCTATATGTTGCTGTAGATATCTATGCCTTTCTGTCCCCGATTTGATGTAATGTTGCTATTAGACAAAAGCAAGATATTTTATTTAAAGAACCTGACAAGACTTTATTTCCAGTGGTTATAAAGAATAATCTAGTAGTGTTGTTTCCTGTGCAGTTTTTTTAATAGATGTTTACATTTACCTTTATTACCTGAAGGCAAAATGGTAGTTCAGGAAAAAAAAAATCAAAAATCAAATCAAACTTATCTTTCAATATGGAAAAACAAGTGTATAGAGTCTCTTTGAAAATAATATATTTCAGATGTGTTCTTTGCCAGGATAGCATTTAGGCAAATGTGTAGGCCATTACCTCAGATGCAAAATGATTGTAAAATTCCACAGGTATGAGGAAGACTTTTAATTATATTGCCTTTTGCAGTAATAAATACATGTAAAGAATATACACGGAGAGCTATAGGCTGTTATTTGTACACAAGTATTTATCTTTGTACAAACACTTATTTGTGGAGTATTGCTATATTTTATGAAATTAGATGTTATATCTAAAAAAGATTATATACTTGTCTGGTATTTGATGAACATTCTTAGATTTGAGTATAAAATGTAGACTGTTGTCTACTTTTATGTCTAAAACTTAGATTAGTGGGTTAATATAAGTGAAGGTTTATCTATTTTTTGAATTCTTGGATTCAGTAAGAATAATAAGCCAAAGCCTAAATAAAGTTTTGCCAATTTTTGTTCGTTCAGGTTCGGACAGTAGGACTGAAAAGCATAAACACTTTCAAGCATGCTCTCTTCCATAGAACTCCTTTGGTTTTTTTCCCCAGGTTTAGTTGCTGGCTTTGTAACTCCCATCCTGATACATAATTCGAGTATTTCAGAATAGGTGTTTGGAGTTTTGGATTCATATGTAGCATGATGAAAGATTATCTGCAACATTGGAATACTGTTCAGCAGGAACGTTATGAATATTACTTGATTCCTTGGTTTGGGTTCAGGTTGTTTTTGTTTAGCCTGAGATGATATTGATTTGTAAAGACTTTTTTCCTTCTTGTAGTTGCGCACACTGAATTACCTGAACAAATAATAGTGTTCCTGACAGTACTGTGCTAC
>WAAD01017078.1:0-19534 GCA_013389945.1 Fregata magnificens | reverse complement strand
ATTCTGCATAGCAGTTTGTTCTGTTCAACACCATCTGGCAGCTGCAAGAAGGAAAAAAATAGCTGACTATATCTGCAGGTAACCTTCCTGTTACTTCACTAACACCACCCAGCATGTCATGGCTGAAATATTTTTCATGGTTGATTTATTGACAACATGCAGAATGCATGCAATTTCTTTCAGAATGTTACTGTTGAAATAATTCTGAGATCCTTGATCTGATAGCAGAATCATGAAAGTGAGCAAATATGTCAGCCTTCTTACTGAAGTCAGTCATATTATTGTTGTGATTAAAGAAAAGATGCTAAAAAGATGAGGCCTTTGGTATGGTTTCTGCAGTCTAAATATAGACACTAAAAAAGCAAGCAGCAAGCTTTTGGAAAAAGACTTAGAAGGAGCGAGAAAACATTCAGAAAACCTGAAAATTTTTAGGTATGTTTTAGGATCAGATGTTGGTTTTATGCTCTCCATCTGCTTCCATATTAGAGAAGCTGAAATGAGACAGGGAGGAAAAAAAATCTTTCCATGTGTATTGATATTTTCAATTGATTTGTTCAAGCATGTTTGTATACTGACTAATTTCTATGAACATTTGTCTGCTCCAATAATACCAAGTCATGAGTTTACAGGCAAACATTTTGAATGGAAACTCATGAATATATGAAACTTTGAAAAAGAATTAAAAAACAAAAAACCAACATACATAATTTTCTGTATAAAGGTGAGGAAACTTATCAATTTTTTTTCTTCGCTTGAGGTTCAATGCACAGACCTGTTTGCTTAGTCCAGTAGTTGAGGAGATGGGACTTGGAGGAAATTGAGAGTATTGTGACAGGTGGTGAGGGGGACATGGGAAAATGTTGGGAGTATAGTGGGGAGGGAGAAGTGAAACTCTCTCTCACAGAAAATTAGATTACTTATACATGAATTACAGCAGACACTGACCTAAAGCACTTTGCTTGTGGGCCACAGTCTGATTTTCAGCCTCAGTTTTCCAACTCTGTGCGTAGAATGGCTAGGTTGTCCACATCTGTATGTGGTACCACAAGCACAAACCTGTATGCAAATAAGAAAGGTAGTTGGGAACGAACACGCATACTGTGATTACTCAAAACTGAAGAAGATTAGCCCTCCGTTAATATGTCTGTGTGTCAGGATAGCAGGTACCTTCCAGTAGCAGAGAGCACTAAGTTGACAAAGAAGAGTGTAAACTAACTTTGGACCTTCCCACTTAAGTTCATTATAAAATCACAGTTTCAGTCAATCTATTTCACTTTAATTCAGAACCTGGTGTGTCAGCACACATTGCTGTAAGGTATAATGTCCTCTCTGTGGCTGCTAATGGACTGAGCCATAGATTAATTTAATCACAGCACTGTACATCTCTTAATGCATATGGAATTCTATGGGATTACACCAGAGAACAGTGTCGTGGACAAAAATGTAACTTTTTTTTTTGGTGATGACTGCAAGCTTCTAGAGTAAGAGAATTTGGATCACTATCCGAAGTCTCATCTAGGTATTTTCTTTTATTCTTTGTTTTACCTTTAAAAAAGAAATTAATTCTGTGATAACTTGGTTCTTTTAAGAATGTCTTCATCACTGTGATTTAAATCTATTAAACTATCAGATCACTGAAACATTTGTGTATTTCCCTAGCTACTGTTACATATTAGAAGTCCAATGATACTGAATCTAAACAGTGAAGTTTCTCACAAATGTAACATGTTGTTCAGCAAGGAGTAAAGAAGGAAGGAAAAAGCAGCAGTGTGTCAGGACATGTTAGAGCTTTGAACTGTATACCCTTCTTTGCCTATTGTGGGGTTTTTATGCAACCTTAATTGGAATGAAATGTTTATAACAAATATTTAATCGGGATTCAATGATTAAATAGGCAAATTTAATTTTGCTGTCATTATTTTTTCCTAGGTAATCAATGCAGATGTGATTTAATGACAAAGTCTAATTGAGTACTTTCATTTTATAGAAAGAAAATTAAAAGGAGAAAATTCACATTTTAAATTATAAGTAATGATGGACGCACAGGACAATTCCTGAGGATTAATGACTATCTGAGAAAGCTGAAGGCTCAAGGCTTAGCTGTGGGCTGTTAACCTCAGGTGGTAATTAATTCTTCAAGTAATGCTCCATGCCCTGATCATTATTACAACTGAACAGTGATAGAGTAGCAAGTTTCAGCAATTAAACTATCAGCAATATTTTTAAATGCATATTTTTCTCTCCCACTTGGATATCCTGACACAAAGCAAAGAATGAATCAAACCATCAATAGTATCCAGTCAAACCCTTGGTGCTTTTCTTAATTTGTATGATCTATCATTGAGGACATGCCACATTATGTGACTGCATTTGTTGAGCCACACATTGTTCTCCCGGTAGCTGTCCCTCGCACATGTTAAATATATAGCTGAACGTATACGCCTCTAGGGAGCCTTGAAACTTACACAGATTCTTGTTCTCTGTCTCTAACAATAATGAGGCAGATGCCACTGGCTTGACTGGCATCAAAATTACAGTGTCAGTAGCGTCCTCTTGTCTTCACCATTCTACATGCTAATTTTCCCATCTTTCTGCAATTAAATATGTAGCTAAACCTTATTTTGCTAAGTTCTTTGAGGCTGTTGTATGGCCTCATTAGTCAAAGGAGAAGCAAGAGAGAATCCGCTACAAGCTAAAGGTAGAACTTGTTAAAAACAATGTAAGAGCTTGTACCAACATATCGTTGCTTTGGTGTGGCTTTTCTGATACAGCTTCACACATCGAATTCTGATGGTCTGCAGTTAGAACTTTACTCAGTTCTGTGAAGAGTCAAAAGAGCTCATGATATTGTTTTTGGTTTGAGATCTACATGATTATATATCTGATACCATCATGTTAGGCTAAATTTTCCTGTACATAAGCATTACCTTTATACATACTATATACTTGGTTCACATGCAGATAGTCTACGAACACCCCCAAGTCTTGGCAAGACATGCAGTCTTCTCTAAAGTTAGTCAGTCAGTAAGTGGTTCAGAAACAACTGCTGAAATGCTTCAAAATATTTATTCTACTGCTGAAAAATTTCAGCCTATGAGTCAAGGGCAGATTAACAGACAAAAGCAGCTAATCCAAAAATCAGCAGCTTATGCCTGACTGGAGCAAACAGTCTAATGAAGCATATAGAGTTAGATAGGTCTCAATAAGATGTTAATAACATGTCTGCAAAGAGGTGAGCGAGTCAGTCATGGTGAACCACTTCCTAGAGCAACTTCAGGTGAGAAGAGGACCAAGGATTGCTGGAAGCGTATCCTAATTAGCAAAATCATTATCACATTTTCCTTGTGGGCATAGATAGCACATATAGCATAGGTAGCACAGCAAAGCATTTTGGTGTCATGTGCTGGTTTAAAGTGCAGGATGTATGAGAATGTATGGCTTGCAGAATAGGCATGTGAAGGTTAAAATGTGTTATGTTTCTCATTTTACATAACTGAGTTTTAACTTATTAGTTTCATTTACGTTAATGCAAATGTGAGTATAATAGAATAAATTATTTTCAAATTAATATAAAACAATAAAAACTCTAGGGCAGCTTTGATTATTTAAGTTGATTATAATAGTTAAATGTTGACAGCATAATGCGTTCACCAATTATTCCACTGAATAATAAATCTTTTGTTGCAGTTCTCTGCTTGTCAAAATAACGCTCTCTATTTTCATGTAGTCTCTACTTAAACATGCATTTGTGGTTGTGATGTCCCATAGCTGCTGGAAGGAGGAATAAATTGTATGCTTGCACATTTTGCCAGTCCATCAGCATGTTGGTAAACCACTTCATATACAACATAAACACTGATGCCAGCAAAGTTAGAGTTATGGCTGCTACTATCCCCCCTGCCTACATGGTCCATCCTTGCTCCGTGTCAGTCATAATATTTGGAAGTCAGAATTTTTTTAAAAAAAATTCTTCCTGAACTAGTGTTTAATAGAATTCTTCTCCTTCTGATGTTCCAGCATAGTCATTAGTGGGAAAATATCTGTTGCACTTTAGTGATTACTATAGAGGTCCCAGCATATTGGGCTTGGGCGAAAGGGGGAGAACTCCATGTGTGTGAATCTGTGGCAATAAAAGTGTGGTTTAAAATGAAAAATAAACCTAAACCTAGTTCTGATCCATCGCTTTCACAAGTATTTTCACAGATTTTTATCTCATATCCCCATTTGATCTTGTTCATAGCGGCAGCATGGCACAGTATGGGCAGCAGCTCTGAGTGTAATTTCTTCAATCTCTCTGCAATAAATGACAAGATATTCAATAGCTCATTTCTGTGTTGGAGTTCAAGTAAAGTACTGCCACTTATCTAGCTGTTGCCTAAAAACTGAGGCAACTTCCAAGTAGTCCCTTGGATGTGTGTTAGAAGAAGAATGGCTTGCAGATCACTTGATTTTGAAAAATTAGAGCATTAGTTTGCACCCATGATGGACACTAGATATCTCGGATATTTTCTGGCTAAGTGTTTGAAAATTATTGTAGAATACCAAATATATCAGATGAGTCTATAACATGAAAACAATAAACATTTTAAAATTCAATTCCTTACTGTTGAACCCTGAATGTTTCAATTTCACAAGGGATCTTCTTCTTACTGTTTGTAAGTGAAATCTTATTTACCAAAATATATTTCAATCACAAAAAACTTTGATTTGTATATTTTCAAATTTTTCCTAGATTGATCTCTCTGGGTTAATACTTTCTTTTTCTCCACCAACAATATGTTTGATAGTCTAGCCAAGTAGAACGTCTGATACTCTACCAATTTTTTTTTTTTTTTTTGGGGGGGGTGAGGGTGGTAGCAAGAGATTTGAGGCTTCCAGCTCTTTCAAAGTCCTGAGTTTCAAGAAGTACTGAAGGCTATCCTCCAGAAATGAAGCCATAGAAGGGTGATTTAAATAAGCCTCCAGTGCCTTCCTCCTCTTTCATTCTGTGAACTTTTGAAAAACCATCTTGGTCATCTAAGCTCATGCCAAGTCACGCAGTGATTAAGACTGGTTGGGATGCTGCTATCAGTCCTTAGACTTCCAATAAAATATATTTTGTTAGCAGTTATGGCATCTTAGCCAGTTATTTCTGCTTATATACTTAATGCTCTGCTGTTCTTTCCAAGTGTTCAGTAGGTTTTAATAGTAGTTTAGATTTGTGTATTAGTGCTTCTGGTAAGATCTATTTTTATGTTTGTGATTACAGTTAAAATTATTATATCTCTGTAGATGGCCTGTGTCACTCAGGCTCAGACTTATATAAAAATGTCAGGCTTGATGGCTGTGGAATATTTTCGCTGATTAAATTAAAACTTTGTAACACAAAAAAGGATTTTTTTTTTTCTGTTTAAGCCCATGATTTAAGCCTACTTTGTTTGAAATTTATTATTATTATTTATTTATTTCCAAACAATAGGGAAACTCCATATTCTGTGTATAATCAAATATATATTTTTTATTTTGCACTATAATTTAAAAGTAATTAAATTCATTTAAAATAAGTATTCAGTTCTATAACTTCATAAAATATATTAAGTAAAAAAAATATAATTAATTTTACAATTCTGAAAAGAAAGGGAGAAAGAATCGCTATCTGTCTTCATCGGTCCCTCAGTATTATTAAGAAGGGGTGCTTAATTTCTAAAACCCACTTCTGGTACTATTAATTATCTTTATTACAGAAATTGACAAAAATCCACCAAGGAGCACATTCAGGTTAATACTTGGAGGAAAGACCCTGATGTGTCTCTATATGGCAGAGATATGCATTTTCTTTCCTAAAGAGTACATAATAAAACTTTCATAAGGCTGGGTTTACTTTTATATCCACAAGTTTGCCATTTTTCATGGCTCTCATTCAAGAAAAAAAATCCTTTATTGGTTTGATTCTTGTCTATTATCTTGATTCAAAGTCTGCCAGCATCAAGAGAAAGTCTATTATTAGTTTAAATTAGTTGGGCTGGCCTGCATCACTGTAGATATTCAGCAACTTCTGAGGATTTGTGTCTCAGACTTCATTCACGAACAGAAAAATATGACTGATAGAAGTTTGCTGGGTGCTGGTGAGGGCAGGTATACAAAATACAGTAGAACCGAGGAGCTTTCAAACATACATGTGCTGGTTTTGGCTCGGATAGGGTTAATTTTCTTCATAGTAGCTAGTGTGAGGCTGTGTTTTGGATTTGTGCTGAAAACAGAGTTAGTAACACAAGGATGTTTTAGTTACTGCTGAGCAGTGCTTGCACAGATTCAAGGCCTTTTCTGCTTCTCACCCCACCCCACCGGCAAGTAGGCTGGTGGTGCACAAGGAGTTGGGAGGGGACACAGCTGGGACAGATGACCCCAACTGACCAAAGGGATATTCCATACCATATAGCGTCATGCTCAGCAATAAAAGCTGGGGGAGGAAGAAGGAAGGGGGGAGACGTTCGGAGTGATGGCGTTTTGTCTTCCCAAGTGACTGTTACGCGTGATGGAGCCCTGCTTTCCTGGAGATGGCTGAACACCTGCCTGCCAAAGGGAAGTAGTGAATGAATTCCTTGTTTTGTTTTGTTTGCATGTGCAGCTTTTGCTTTCCCTATTAAACTGTATTTATCTCAGCCCACAAGTTTTCTCACTTTTACCCTTCCGATTCTCTCCCCCATCCCACTGCCGGGGAGAGTGAGCGAGCGGCTGTGTGGTACTTAGTTGCAGGCTGGGGTTAAACCATGACAATATATTATGTCAACATTGCAGCTAAGGTATCCAGCTGGATGCCACTGCAGGTATACAGATGAGGTTTTGATCTTGTGAGCTTGGAGTAACAGTAAAGGTGACAGAGACATTGGGTGAAGGAGCTGTCTGCAGATCCTTTTATGGTGCCAGTGGCCAGTTTGTGTAGCTGTTACTACTGTTGGCAGCTGGGTAAAAACTAGCTTCAAAACTTTTCAACAGTGAGAACTGGGAAAAGAGTAATTCCAAATATTAGTCTACTGAAAACATATAAAAGCAAGCAATAAATCCTAGAAAGATTTGATGAAATAATTGCCTTCAAATGTGGGAAGTAACTTAAATAAGGGACTGGGAGTAACACTGTGTGGCCTCCTACCTAACATGCTGACAAATCACTTGTATTTTCTATGTGTTGGTTTGTTTCTGGAATAATTGGTATTGGCTGTCTTAATTAAATTCATTAACTAAGTTGAACAGAGGTCACTTTATAATAACCGATGAAAATTCTCTGCTTTTTATTTCTTTTATACTATTACAGAATAAAGATCAGATGTGGAAAGGCAAAGGCAAAGGAATTCCAATGCTCCAAGTTCCTCACAGTGTTTCCAGATGCAGCTGGCAGAGATGTATTGACTTCAACCTGTTTTGACTCAACAAAAAAGTGAGTTGCATACCCAATGACTGTACTTTTGTCCAAGAGTCATCAGTTAAGACTCATGTATGCCAATCCATAAGATTGGAATCTGACTTTAAGCTATTGTTCGTGATATTAAGACTGAAGAGATGCGTTTTCCCTCTCAGATAATGGACCCGAACAGGAATGATTACAAAGTAGTGTGGGAGACGCTATCTGAGTTCAGTTTATATTATTCTGTAGATAGGTGGAATGTAAGACTATAACTTCATGACTCCTTATCTCTTACGGGGTTTCAAGTAACAACGCGTGAGCTTGACTTTCTCTGTTATACGCACTGGGAATTTTAGAAGTGACAATATGCTTAGTGTTTAGAAATGCAGAAAGTAGTTCCCAACAGTAGTTTTTTCCATCTCTGAGGAAGCTCTGCCTCCTCTGTTTCCTTCTTTATCCTGTATAAGGATACCTCTGTGCCCCATGCAAAAGAATTCCTTTATATTTGAGAGTTAAAAGTAATACTGAATTCTGCGTAGTCATATAAGGTAAAAAATAGAGCTTTTTCCTATAATATTTTATGACCATCATGTGTTTAGTCATTGCAGAGCCTATAAAGGAACAGCAATGTTCATCAGAAAATCACATTGACCTATAGGATATTTTTACATGATTGATTTTCAGGCACTTAAAAGATGAAATCATGGAGTGGGTTATGTTGGGGATAGCTCCCTGGAATTTGTATGTAGTGAAATTTTGGAGTGTGACCATTCTTATTAACTAATGCCCTTTCTGTAAGAGACTATCTCAACTTATAGTGAAAGATACAGAACACGTTTCTCCTTCTCCTCCTTTATCCGTCTTCTTTATCTTTATTAAATAGGGATTAAGATTCTTATCCTCCTTCTTTATCTCTATTAAACCACTGTCACTGAAGACAAATTTTGTCCCCCTGGTTGGTTTTTACAATGGTATTGTGCTTTTCTGGTGTAGAGCAGTATATGAACTTTTCAGCTTTCAACTTTTCATCCAGATAGTTGTTTGGAAAATCCTGTGATACTTTTGTGCAGAGAAACCAAGATTTTTCTTTTTTTTACTTCTTCTGCCTCTACAGTATAACAGTGATCTTTTCCTCTGACCACTCATCTCTTCCCAAGAAATTACAAATGTATAAAATATTATGACGTTCATTCAGTTAGCTTTTTTCTGTGTAGTCTCTCAGCAAACAAGGCATTTCTTCTCATGCTATATGTGGAATGTACTTCATATTATGTGTTTCAGCCAGCAGTTTAAACATGCCTCTTGACTGGTAAAACATGAATGGCAGTCTCACTGGTCCATCTGTTTAAAGTATCTCTGAAGTGCTATAGCACAAGCCATAATATTTATGAAATTTCATATTCGTTTGGATAGTAACAACATTTTTAACTTTAACTTTATTTTGTTTCTGGGTTTTTTGCCATAGAGATTAAATACTTCAGAAAGGAAAACATACTGGAGCTTAGGTCTGCAGACAAAGGCAAAACTTTACATTGAGTAAACAATTGTTTGGGGGGGTTTCCCTTATATTTTCCTGCAAAAAATAACATATACCCTGAAAAGTTTGGGAGCAATTTTCATACCTTTGGAAGCATAAAGCCGAAGTCTGCCTAGTTGAGTCACCAGAGTTGAGAGTAAACCCACAAAAACCAATACAGCTCCAGCAGCATGCAGCATACAGCAGTATGTGACTAATGTAAGAGAGCTTGGAGTTGGGCTTACTGGTAGTGGTCATTCTCTTTGAATTAGCTTATAGGCTGTGCCAGATAAGATTATTGAAAATCAAATGAGCCTACAGCATAATGAATATTTTACTGAGCCAAATATTCGTAACGTAAAGACAAGTTATTCTAGCTCTCACACCATGCATCCAAAAGTATCATGCATCCAAAAGAAGTATCGTGCAACCAAACCTGTCTTTTAATACATCCAGCAGAATATGATTAAAAGTACAGTAATCAGCAGGTTATTTAGCTCTCATTAATTTTCCTTTTTCTATCGTCATAGTCTTCCTAATATGCCTTCACGTTCTTCTCAGCAAAATGTATTTTTAATTTCTAAGCCTGCTTTCTTCAGCTTGCATCATGCACTATAGTTTATGTATATATGAATGCAGAAATTAATGTAACCTGTTTGTACATTTATCAGATTATATCTACCCCATTAGTCTCCATAATGGCTAAGTAGTGGTTCCTGCGTGTATCTCCTGTGCTGACCTCATCTATCAATGGGCCCGTAGTGGAAAAGATTCTCCTGTTCCCAATAACATAAATTACTCTTTAGCCCAGGTTATGCCTTTGAGCTGATATAATAGCACTGTTTAGAAGACTGAAGTTGTTTGTGTTCAGACATATTTTTAGTGTGTAACATCCCCGTCCTACACCAGATCTAACAAGATGGGAATATAGAATCCCTAGGGTCCAACAGCAGGATGAGTGTGTAAGTATAATCAAAATTGGCAGTTTTGAACATTCATGATTAGAAAATTAATGGCTAATTCATTCAAGCTTCATTCATGCTTTGTACCTAGCAGATACACCAAAGGCAAGTTAGGAAGTTAGTTCTGAAAAAAAAAAAGTATTTTCAGGACTTTTAAATTCAGCATGCTAAAATAAAAATGAATTGACTTTAAATCAAATATCTTAAAGTCAGTACAAAGTGAGCTAAATGCATTCTGGGAATTGCAAAAATGTATATATAAAGGTGTGGAATTGCTGTGTGCATTTTCTTCCAATTCAGTTTAAGTCCATTCAAATGAACACTCAGCACGAAACATTATTACAGAGAGTAACATGGTCACTTACTGTCATTAATGTGCATCTTTTTCCTTTGTAGTTTGCTAGTTCTTAGGATAATTGAATGTTTTTTCCTGCAGTTTAAACAGATTGAATAAATTTTAGATATATTTCAGCTGCTTGTATGCCAAATTAGAAGTATGATTGTGAAACGAATGCTGTAAGCCCTGTGATTCTGTTCTGTCTTAGGAACTATGAGGCAAAATATACTCAGTGGGCAAATAACAGTTTTGCTGTGCGATGAATAGCTAACTATTTTGGCAATTATAATACTACTTTTTTTTTTCCATTTAATGTTATCATTTAGCTGTGTTTTAATTGTCTGGTTTAATTCTCTGTGCATTAGTCCTAAAGAGTAGATGATTGGTATATTGAATATTTTGTTAAGTGATTGTAATATATGAAATTTGTTTAATTTGGATGAGGTCTGGGATCTTTTTTTATTTTTGTCTTTTTTTTTTTTTTTCCTTAAGCTTAAATTCAAATCTCCCTATAAATTCAAATCTCTACTCTTACATAATGACTAGTAGACATATCACACCACTCTTTGGAGGTAACCATGGCATCCATGTATTAAAAAAGTGTCAACTGATTATTCTTTTTCTTCTTCGTCCCACTTTATTTCCTTATACATTGGATTATAAACAGAACACAGACTGTCCTGTGTCCTCTGTATGTATCTTCTTACTGTCTTGGGGACCTGTGGTGCCTGCAGGCAGTAATATATCTGAGTAAATTTCAGAGGAGCTGCTTTGTGAAGCAGTTGGAATGAGAGGTCTTATTTGGTGTTTTACAAATAACTTGGGATTCTTTGTGTTTGGGGAATTTTTTACCAGAGAGGAAAATGACTGTTCTAAAGCAAATCACAGCAAGCACCATCAAACGACAGTGACACAGTGACAAACACCCTCCCCAGGCAGTGGCCTCTGTTTAGTGTCAGACCCATTCCAGCCCTCATTCCACTCCTACTGTGCTTCTTTAAGCAATGTTCAAAGCCAGATTTAGCTGATTAATGCCAACATAACTGACTAAAGTTTCTCATAGTTCAAATCCTGTCAGTAGGTATGGATGTCATGCATCATCTTAGGTCTGAGTAGCAGTGAATTTAAAGGTAAGAGCTGTGCCTAGTCTCCAACACTAACTGCTTAGCCAGCAGAAACAATTCCATACTGAAATAAGCAAGCTGTTTTTATCAAAAAAATGTCATACAACATTCTGTGATTTGGAATTCTCAATGTTATTTTTTCACTTTGAGAAAAAAATAATACTTACAATAAGCATTTTCAGCCAATATAGGAAGAAGATGAGAGCAAATCTTGAGATCCATGTGATTTCCATTGAGAGGAGAATTGAGGGGTTATTTTAGAATTTCTCACAAGTTCTTACTTTTATTGCTTTCATGCCTGGTTCTTCTTCTCCACTGACACATCTGGCACCTCTGACTTTTTCTGGCATCAACAACTGACTCTGTCAGTGTACGTAAGAAGCCTGTAACTGTCTCATGCCACCCCTATAAATTATGAATCCCGGGCCAAGGCTTCCTCAAGTCAGAGGGGGATGTCTATACTAAGAAAGTCCTAGAAAATTAATTTTAGGGACTGTCTAGTATAACTCAAGTCCTGTAGTGGAATCAGATGAAATAAAACATGCTGGTACCGAGCTTAACTCCTACATTTGAATAATTAGTGATGGTTTTTAATAGCTATTTTTTATAGTTTATGGTTGATTGTGCACTATGATAGTGATTTCTTGTGTCTTGTTTACTTTTTGCTATTTGAAGGGCGTCATTGAATATAGTATCCATATGACTTCCTTAAAATATTATATAAATCAAAAATTTCTACAGCAAAGTCAGCATTTTTATAAAACAGTCCATATGTTTATTACTGTTTGCAAAGATCAAAAACTTGAGAAAAGAATATTGCAAATATAAAATATCTAGCTTACTGTCTTAAGTATTTTAAGCATATTGTAAACCTGAGATAGAAAGAGCTAGTAAGCCAGCTGACATAATCTCCATTATTTTATTGACAGTGTGAAAAATATATGGAGAACTAAAGATTAAGTATATTGTCAGGTAATCCATAACCAGATACCATTGTAACAACAAGCATGCGCTTTTTGTGGTGTTCATCGTAAAGCAATATGGACAATTGATTCACTTCATTAACAGCGTGATGAAGAGATGAAAACCCAATGCTGTTTAATATTACCTTTACAATGTATTACATTGTGGTACTGGATTTGCTGTTTTGGGTTTGGGTTGTGTTGGTTTGGGGTTTTTTTTTTGGCAACTGAAGGTTCTGTAAGTTGCAGAATAAACTTGTGACAGGCAAAGGAAATACTAAGACTTTTGCAGACAAAGGCAAGCACTATTTCAATAGGTATGTTGGTATGTATGGCCCTTAAAGAAACAGCAAAAATTTGTATGTTCAGGATGATTGATAGGATGATCCATAGCAGACTTTTGCAAATTCTTTTAAAAAGCAAAATCGTAAGGATGGTTTTGCTGTCATGGATGGTGCCTGAGTTGTTTGGGCTGAGTGATGCCATATAAAATACTTTCCCTTTTCTCCCACTATTTCATTTACTTATATGGTATTTTGCAGTACGAGACCATTAGAGGCAGTTACAGAGGGCAAACCTCTAATGTTATTTTGCCCTGGCAGTTCAGATTGTCCTGTCTTTTCTGGCAAGTCTTCTCTAATTGAAATATTTTTTGACTTAGTACTATAAAACAATTACCAGCACAAGTGGTTAGAAATTATTTCTTCAGGTGGTTTCCCAGGCATTCCTTTCTCTTTCTATAGGAGCTTTCTTGCTCATTTTTATTCAAAATAATAAAAAAGAAAGACTAATTAGCCAAGACAAAGCTTCCCTTCCCACATGCTTATGAGAGCTCAACCCAAGCCAAACTTTAAAACTTGAAAGCTAACTATGTTGGTTGATTCATTCTGAAGAAGGAAGCGGATACACAGAGAAAGTGAGGAGTTTTGTAACCTATATCTGCAAAATCTAGTATAGTTGAATTTAAATCATCAGGTTTGTATTGGGTTTGTGTGGCAAGGTTTTGATAGCAGGGGAGCTACAGGGGTGGCTTCTGTGAGAAGCTGCTAGAAGCTTGCCCTATGTCCAATAGAGCCAATGCCAGCCAGCTCCAAGACGGACCCAGCGCTGGCCAAGGCCAAGCCCATCAGCGACAGTGGTAGCGCGTCTGTGATAACGTAGTTAANTGCTGGAGCAGGCTCCTGGCAGGACCTGTGGACCCATGGAGAGAGGAGCCCACACTGAAGCAGGTTTACTGGCAGGACTTGTGACTCCACAGGGGACCCACGCTGGAGCAGTCTGTTCCTGAAGGACTGCACCCCGTGGAAGGGACCCATGCTGGAGCAGTTCGTGAAGAACGGTAGCCCATGGGAAGGACCCACATTGGAGAAGTTCATGGAGGACTGTCTCCTGTGGGAGGGACCCCACGCTGGAGCAGGGGAAGAGTGTGAGGAGTCCTCCCCCTGAGGAGGAAGGAGCGGCAGAGACAACGTATGATGAACTGACCACAACCCCCATTCCCCGTCCCTCTGTGCTGCTTTGGGGAGGAGGTAGAGGAAATTGGCAGTAAAATTAAGCCTGGGAAGAAGGGAGGAGTGGGGGGAAGGTGTTTTAAGACTTGGTTTTATTTGTCATTACCCTACTCTGATTTCATTGGTAATAAATGAAGCTAATTTCCCCAAGTTGAGTCTGTTTTACCTGTGACAGTAATTGGTGAATAAGCTTTTCGTTTTATTTTCTCTCCCCTGTCCAGCTGAAGAGGAGAGTGATAGAGTGGCTTTGGTGGGCACCTGGCATCCAGCCAGGGTCAACCACCACAAGGTTTTAGGAATTTTACAGAGCACTCAACCTATGAAATCCAATTCTCAAAATTTTTAATTTACTCTGCAATTAGTTTATATTTAATTCTTTGCTTCCTATTGGGTCTTTCTTTTGTAATACATAAAGGATGACATCCACTATTCTAAAATGCATTCAGAACTTGAATTTGTTAAGCTCAAAGTCCAGTTCTTAATTGGATCTGGAAATGTTTGTTTCACTGGCAAGAAGCTGTGTAGAAACTCATCTCTGAAATCAGGATTTTGTGAAGTAATGAAGGGCCTAAGGATGCTTAGTTCAGGATACAGTTGATGAATTGAACTGTGTTATTTTTAGTCACAATATGGAAATGGACCATAAAAAAAAAGTGTTAAGTCAGTCTTAGGATATGCACAACCCTTTTTGTTGGCCTTCTGTATGAGAATTCCCTTTAAATAATTGATCCAGAAACAATCTAAAGGCCATTCAGCTGTATTGCCATGCAATTATGCTGGTGATCTTTATGCTTTGTAAAATGTTTTCTTTATTTCTAAAGTGGGATTTACATGCAGCATGACATTTTTGTTCCCCTTAATAATGCACACTTCTTGAACAGTCCTTTCCATGAAAAAGAAAATATACCTCAGTTGCTAAGGTGGTTTATCTTGTCCCACAAATTCTTATTAAAGAGGAGAAACAAAGCACCTTTGTGAGAAATATAATGACACATAAACAGCTAACTTAGGATACAAATTTCTGGAACAGAATAACTCAGCTGGCCAAGAAGAATACAAAGAGAATATTGTCTTGTGAAACAAAGTAAACAGAGTTAGGAATGGATTCATGACCAGATTTATGGGCAAAGAGTGGAGGCAAAAAACCCAAAACACCCAAAAGCAAAACAAAATGAAAGTGATAGAGGCAACTATAAGTAAAACTTAAACATGAGGCTGCATTTCAATTATCCTTCCCTGACCATCATTTTGAATTAGATTAGAAGAGTAATATTAAAAGTCTACTGGGAAATAAATAATGTTGGCTTAATACTTTGTGCCCAGCATAACCTGATAAAATGCTTTTATACTGAGGATTTAAAGGAAAACTTTTTTTGTGTATCCAGTCTAATATTTATTTCACTGTTCTGTACCCTTTGGAAGTATGAAGAGATCATCCAGTCTCACCCATATGTCACAAACTTTTAAATGTCAACTCATTACTATTAACTTGATACTACAACTGGGTTTAAACTAAAATCCTCCAACAGCCAAAGAAAGAAACATAGGCACCACCAATTTAAGGGCAGAGAAATTAAAAGATAACATGTTATATAAAAGAACATCACAGAATCATAGAATCATTTACGTTGGAAAAGACCTTTAAGATCATCGAGTCCAACCGTAAACCTAACACTGCCAAATCCCATCATGGTGGGTTTTTAATCCATTTTAGTTATGGATGAGTACTTTTCAAGTTTTTTTTTTTTGTATATCCATGCTTATCATCTGGATTTTAGCTTGATTGAAGTATTTTCCACTAATTTATCACCTGGAAATTTGCAAGGACAAAGTAGCTTATTGTCTCCAGTTAAAACAGGCAATTAAAAGAAACTGTTACTATGGTCATGTCACACGATGAAATTCAAAACAGATGTCCTGAACATACTCAAGGAGTAAAAGGTAGTATAGCCACATTGGCCAACCTTAGGTAATTAGTTTTGCCAAGAGTAAGTGCACTTCTAATACATTTGGTTATACTGCTTCCAGGACATTTCCAGCTATCCTTGTGCTGCCTTGTGTGGATGTATCAGTTCAGCTGGCACTAGCTTACAAGTCTCTTCTCAGATTTGTTAATGGCTTTCCCAGTGAACACACAGGTTAGAGTCACAGAGAGCGATTTTAGTGCTGTAGCAGTTTAATCACTCTCAGTGCACATTTCATTAATAAAAAGAGGTTTGGGTCCTTCTTACTTCTGAAAACAAAGCTTATGTGATTGTGCTTTTTGTGTATCCCTGTGCTTTCTTACAGAGACACTTGAATTTGTTATCTAATTTCAACCAGAAGCCAATAAAGGAGGGAAGACAAACCTGAGAGGGGGTCAAAGACAACAGCTGGAGGCTATGTTTTCACAAACTACTAATATTTAGCCATAAATAGTACAGACCTTTTTATAGGAAAATCTGTATTCTCATAGGAAGACCAGTGCTTTTTAGGCAACGAGTCACTTGTTCATGCTCTGTAGTTCACTTGTGAGAGTGAATAACAGCATGTTTTCTTCAGTCCTGCATAGAGATGTGGATCTCCATGAATTCCCATTCTGTATGTCCAGGAAGGAATTGATACAGGACTTGTTTAGTGCCTTGGAACTTTCCTTGATGCTCCCCCAAAGCTGTCCTTCCTGCACCACACAGTGACAGTGGCTGCATGTTTCCAGTCTCACCTGCCCTTGCCTACAGGAGAAAGTTTAGGCTGTCCCTGACTTAGAAGACAAGAATACATGTCTGCCTGTCCTCTTTATTCCTCCCTCTTTCCCTTCCTTTTCCTTTACATAAGAGCTAAGCAACTTACTGACCTTGCTTAGCAAAAGTTGTGTCTGATTTCCATTGAAATTAGTGACACAGTTACTGTTTGCTTCTGTGGGAGTAGTAGCAGGTTGCAAGTTATTGACTGCTTTCTGAGGTTATGGCCATAATCTATGGAAATTGGCACACTTCTAATAACTTCAGTGGAGCTTTCTTGATTTATAAGTGTTGGTTTGAAATCATCAAATTTTAATGCCTTTAAATTAAAAATTTTGAAATTGTAATAACATAAGGATTCATCGAAGTAAAATGGAAAAGAAATAATTTAACTTTTGAGAGACAAGTGTATTTTTTAACGTACTTAGGATTAGTGCTTCAGATACCCCATGAACCGAATTCCCATCTAGCAGCTAGCTACCTTGAAGTCATCTTCAAGGCAGAGACTAAGTAACACATGAAGAGACACGTAGCTTTTACTGTACATATCCCGTGGTCACTCACCAACAGACTGTCCAGGACTTGTTCTTCTGAATTAAGCTCTGAGCTTAATTAAGGTGAATTAAGCATTCATTCCTTTTAGAGTAGTGCCCTAATTGATACCAATGGCTTTCAGAGAGGTCAACAATGAACAAAAATGGTGGACAGCCTGCTACCAGCCTTTTTCTTCATTATATCATTGCAAGTCAACTTGGCAGGATATAATTCTCAACAGAGCAAAAATGTGTATGGGATGATACTATCACATCACTTCTAAAGAATGGGTATTCTAAATGTGCCAACAGCATTCCGAGACCAGCTTAACTTTTTGACAAAGTCTTTTTCAGTATAGATTTTCTTGTCCTCTATGTTCATTCTCACCTCTGCTTGTCTTTCCCCCTTGGGCACAGTCTCTAACTTACTCAGGGTTTTTTTTTCCCTTTTCCTTGCTTGAAAAGCTCTTAAAATATATAACCCGTCAAACTTTTTTTAAAGTGAGAGTCACCATTTTTCATCATGTTATGCTACCAAATTAGGAACAATGGTTCACAGTAGTTATCAGACAGTCGTTACTTTCAAAACAGAATGATCTTTAAAAGTATGTCAAGTCTGACTTGGTCACTTTAGCAAAGTATAGCGTTTGGTAAATGTTGATAAAATCTGAGGATTAGCTTGAACAATTTAAGATTAAAGTTACTAGTCCGATGTAGGGAAGCCTATCATGAGACATGTTTAGCTTCCATGTTTGTTATCTGAAACACGACTCACTGCACATGGTGCCAGCCTTTCTTGGAGAGTTTAAAATACCATTTTACTTATTGTAACAGTTAACTGGTCCTTGGATGTCAGAATCAGGTAATCCTGCCATTCTACTTAATCTATATAAAGGTATGTAAAGCTACATGACAGTTTTACAGAGAATTTTAAATATGATAAGTATGGTTGTCTTACTGACCACGAAGGTAGAAGTGTGGTTAGTCTTGTGTGAAAAGCATGCTTCTTACTTTCATTCAAAACTGAGTTTAAAAAGACAAAGGGTTATCAGATGAAAGATGATTCCAGAAGGAAAATACAGCTCCAACAACTACCAGCAATAAAAACTGTCTTAAAAGTTTTAGGAATTTCAGAAATATTAGCTGCCGAAGGAGTCTGTAACAGAACATGGGACTGCAGCTACAGCAATCAGTCATCATTTAACATCTGAATCATTTCTTGCTGACTAAAGAGAAATGCATATCAGAGAAGTCAAATAATCCTTTCCCATTATTATATATGATTCACGAATTCCAGATATTATACAAATGCACCATTAATCTAAAAGGAAGTAGTGTTTGTCAAAATAGCATTTAAATAGTGTTTAAAATAGCATTTAAAATTCTCTTCAATGTAATTGTGAATTTTTTTTCAATATGTTTACAGTGTCCACTCTCATAACCACCCTTTCAGACAATATCAGGATTTTTGTAATGTAACTGGCATACAAATAGTTGGAACCTTGTCTGCACTTCACTGCATGTTTGCATTTCTGCTGCGGAATAAAACCACATACAGTCAGCTATCAAAGACGAAGAAATTTTATAATTGAAAAGTCTGAAGAAACTCCCATTAAAACCTTTTTTTGCATCTGTACTTACCCTTAGTTTATTTAGTGTCTATATATTCAGTGTTTTAGACTGAAAGATACATCATGTATGTGCAAGACTTTTTTAGATGTTTGCAAAAAATGTAGTTGCTGATGATACAAAATGAGTTAAGTTCATCTATGAGGTCTCCAACTGTTTTGTTTGCTCATGACACCTTTGAAAGTGAGAGAAGGCACCTTGTCACTGATGAGCTCCTCACAACTGACCCTGCTTTCAGCAGGAGGCAGCACTAGATGACCTACTGAGGTCACGTCCAACCTGAATTTTCCTCTGATCTTTTTGGCACCTAGTTAGGAGTGAAGGAAAGAGGTCCTGGGATGAAATACGATGAGGTTTTAAATCCTTAAGTGTCCTAAAAGGGGGGGCGGGGGGTGGTGTCCCATTTTAGAAGCTTTCAAGATCATCCAGAGAAATAATTTTTCATGTAGAAAGTAATTTATGTGGTTATTTGGGAGACAACATTGCCCTTGTGGTTTGTTCATATTGTGCGAAAGACCAAAAATAGTAATCGTTGAGCCACTGGAATAAAGCCATTTGAAGAAAAGGTGACTGAAGCGTTTATGAGGATTTATAATGAAGTGTTATGTAATCTAGTCACAAGGAATATTTATTTTCTAGCTGGAGAAGTATGAAACCTAGAAGTTGGAGCACATGCATCCTGACTTGGTCTTAGCCCCTGCTTTTGAACAAGGCATGTGCTATAATGAAAGACAGAAGTAGTAAGATTTGCAGTATATTAAATGTGCATTTGTTGATAGAGGAACATTGTTTGACTGGACTTCGGAATTATTTTGATACCCATGTATAATTATTTCAAAGCATGCCATAGAAATTATTA
>WAAD01017075.1:26944-43590 GCA_013389945.1 Fregata magnificens | reverse complement strand
CCCCGGCTGCCCGGGCGGGAGCCGGCGAGGCCCGCGGCCCTGCCAGCCGCACCACAGCTGCGAGCCCGACTGCTCGGCACGCTCAGCGTCGCCCTGCCATTGGAAACAGAAATTTTGCATACCCAAAGCCAACATATCAGAACCGGCCCCCCTCCCCCCCCAACCAACCAAGGTTGGGAGAGCTCTTATCTTCAGCAAAACAAGTTGTGCAGCAGGGTGCTCTGGCATTGCATTGCACACTTGGCTGAAGGGAAACAGCACGTTATTTGCAATAAAACTGTCATGTTTTCCTACCATGGGATGTGATGTTATGTGGAATATAGTATATCTTATCCTTGTAGCTGTTACCTAAGAAAACCCAACCCATTGATCCATCTCATCTGTCAGGTTAAGCACTCAACCTTCATGTTACCAGAGGTGTCACTCTGCAGCTCTGTCCACACCCAGGTCCCAGGCGACAGAGCTGTTGTTCCATCAGTGGCTTTTGAAGAATCTCCAGTCAAAGACTGTCAAGGGAAAAGTTTTATGTCAAAAGAAATTATACATACACATGCACTTGTCAATAATGTATATAATCAGCTTTGATTTATATTGCTTTCTTCCTTCCACCTTACCCCAGCTTACTCTGGTCCATTACAATGTTAATATTTCTTGTAGGCATAAACAAAGAAAAATAACATTCATGTTTGGCTTAACATCTCTTATCTCAGATGTGTAAACAAGCAATCACATAGCTTCACAATACAATTACTCTGTTTTACTAGCATCTGGTGAAGCCTTTCTGCCCTTCCAGTGCATCGGACTTCGCAACTACATGATGAGTCAGCCATGACACAAGATTAACATTCCCAGAGTCGCTTTGTTTCTGTGCTTTAGCAGCAGCACATGTTTTAAATGAAGGTTTATATTTTGGTCCAGTCTTGGAGAACATAGTCTAAAGGATTAAACTAAACTGGGAAATACAGCTTAGGAGTGTGACTTGAGCATGCGAGCCACAGATTCAGTCTATGGGACCAGACTAGAGTTAGTGTGAAGTAAAACCAACCTGAAATGTTTGTAGGAGGTCCACAGCACCAGTTACTTTACTCTAGAGATCTGTTCCTACTGGTTCACGCTACCCAATAATATAGACAGGCAAAGTATCAGTAAACCATACTATTAATTGATCCACTTTGTGTAGATACTTATTTCATTAGAGACTGCTCTTCTTTCTTGCCCTCATTGTGACAATACTAAAAGATAATCTCATACTGAAAAACCTTCTGCTATAGAAACCAGAAATGAAACTCCTTACATTGTTCACACAGAAGTTTGTTTTTAAATTTCTGAAGAATCTTGTGCAAACAAGCCTGGAACACACCCGTGTGCTGCAAAACTTTGTCGTCTTATTAGAGGGCATAACAACGTGTTCCAACCATCTGTCTTTATCCCAATTTCATATATCTTGAACTTGGTTAGAATTTGCATAAGCTATGACAAGCTGTGCTTTTGTGATTCTCCAAGGTATATGTAAAGCATAATAGGTGGACATATTCTAAGATTGAGAGAGTTGTCCAAAGAATGAGTTGCAAGTTTTGATATATCTCCATATTCCTCTCCTAGGACATGAATCTGCAAGTCTGTGTCTTTGGCTTGGCTAGCCATATCCTTGTGAGAAGACTGATATTCCGTAGTCTCAATAAAGTGTTTAGTGCTGTAATAAATGTGAGCCTCTTGCTCATGTACTGTTTTTTTAGTAAACCCCCTTCAAAGTTTGATATTGGAACAGATTCAGCATCCAAACAGTAATTCATCATCTGACTTCCAAAATGAAACACTACTTCTCCGAAGTTACTTTTACATTTGAAGCACTGATATAGTTATAAAAGCTCGGTCCACCCTGGTGCGCTTTAGAGTTGTGATCTATGAATAGCTTGTACTGACACAAGATACCACTTATGTAATGAACTCTTATGTCTTCCTGAACGAGATCAAGACTTGAAGTAGCAGACACTATCAGTTTTTGGCAGTTCACGATATTCCCCCTGCTCCACCCACCCGTCTGCTTGTGGCAGAAAAAGCTCCTTTTGCTTAAAATGTCACATGTTTAGTTTTAAGTCAAAAGAAGTTTTTGGAAAGTTTGAGGTTAGCATGGGTGTGACCAGGAGTAAATATAAACTACAGCTATGCATCATTCTGGCTTTTCCAGTCATCTGTGTGTAGTACTACAAGCACAATATTGCCTTTATAGAGTGGGTAATTACTAGAACAGTTAAACAGCTATAGAATAATAATATTACAATAAAGACATAAGTATAATAACTATTATAATTTATATCTAATTATAATTTAAGTTTATAATAAAGTTATAATTGTGTATATTATATGTATCATTTTATTATGCACAATCATAGAATAACAAATTTAATAGTTGAATAGTTAATTATGACCTAGGCCATACTACTGTTAATTGTTTACAGAGGTAGAGGAGGTTAATGAGACAATCGCTGGCTTAAAAAAAAAAAAATCTCATTCAGAAAACAAGTTTTATTCACTCACCTTCAAGGGAAGAAGTTACTTAAATGCAATAGCCTCTAGTTTTGTTACTTTAAACTAATTAACACAAACAGAACCGTACAGAACAAGTTTTTGTACTTGGCATATTACCCTGAAAATTGTACTGTGCTCATTATAGCATTCTCCAAGCCCCCTGCCTTACTGTACAGGCCAATATTCCATGCCATCTAGATACTTCTTCCACTGAAATTCCCCTTTACTTTGTTACGGACGAAATTTTGTTTGATGAGCAAAGCACAAATATCTAGTGAAATTAATGAACATTCATTCATAAGAACTGTTAAATTCCCAAATCATACTCCCTCTCTAAAAGGAAGTGTTTGGTTTCAGACATTACATATGAAAGTTCATTTTGTCTTATACGCAACAGCTATATTTTTTTTATTTTAATTTTTTTGGTTTCAGAGTTCCTGTTCTTGTTTTCAAAACAGTTCTGAAAGGCGTAAGATCTGTCCCAATTCTTTTGTGCCTTGCAATGCTGATTTATTTCATGAAATGATGAGGATTTTAGGGTACAGTCTTGAACACAACCACTAAATTCCTTCATGCAGTACCAAAGAAACTGGTGAAGGACTCTAGATTTTGTTCTGTCTTTGAGAAAGTTTTGACACGAACAACACAATCCATCTTTTAGCTTTAGATTGGTTGGCTATTGGAAATACCATTGCTTTGATAATGCAGATATACAACAACATATGAAATAATAGCAGCTACAAACCAAAACACTATTATAGACTAGAAATAGTTGTGTTATACTACATTGTTAGCAAATATTGTAACATTCCTTCTTGTCCCATAACTTCCTAAGTGCTCTGTGTCTTTTTTTCTAGGCACCCACTGGCCACCTTTTTCCACCTGTTTTTCCGAGTGAGTGCTATTATTACCTACTTGTTCTGTGACTGGTTCAGCAACAGCTTTGTTGCCTGTTTTGTCACTATTCTCCTCCTTCTATCCTTTGACTTTTGGTCAGTTAAGGTAAGATGACCCTGAAGAGTAATTACCTTTGAAAGTATTTTGTGTGCCATTAAATAAAATAAAAAAAGAAATCTGTATACTGACAAAAGTGACAAAAACATTGTGATCTGTTGATTTATTAAATGTCTAGCCCATTTTAATTAAGACATTTACGTATCTTAGTTACTGTTACTGTTTATCACCATGTCCTCGATGGCTGATGAGAGGTACTAATATGGTGAGAAAATTGCCTTGCCATAGGTAGACTTGTTTGTATGCTTTCCCCCTTAAAAAAAAGAAATAAAGTAATACTGGCTTTCCGTAATGGATGCTAAAGGATGGCCAAAGCTGCAATACCATGCCCAGACCCAGCATGCAGGAGCTGCAGGAGGGTCCTGGGAGCCCAGCTATGGCACCACTGCCCTAATCATATGCAGGCAGGTGGGTCAGGCCAGCCCAGAATCCCAGGGGCTCCACATGTGGAACAAGGCTTTTGTTTTGTAGAAGTGAAGCACTGATGCATCTCCGGTATACTGAAAACTTCTAGTATTCATCCAGGTGAATTTGTTTGCTTGATTCCATGCAGCTTATTTGCTTATAAATAATCTCCCATTTCTTCAGTGTGTTTTTGTTGACGGTTCTCTCTTACTGAGGAAATTTGTTTATCAGGGGCTTCTCCAACTAACAGACTTAGAAAAGATACATCCTATAATTTCTTACCTAAATCAATGTTATTGTGCTAATTATCAGAGGAGAACAGGCCTGTAAATTTGTGGTAACTCATCCAATCCTTAATGACTGTTGTGCTCAAGCTGGCACAGCTTTAGAACTAATTTTAGCATTTGATAAAAGAATATGATTTTCAGACATGCTTGTCTTTTTTTTTTTTTAATGTTAGTCTGACAAGTGAATTATGCAACTGATTAATGCAAATAATTGTTTCTGTCACTAGAACGTGACAGGAAGACTCTTGGTTGGTTTGCGTTGGTGGAACCAGATTGATGAAGATGGAAAAAGCCACTGGGTATTTGAAGCAAAAAGGGTAAGTATGTTAATAAAAGTAGGCACAGGACAAACAGAATCCATAGGAAAGATTGTAAAGCGGATACTAAGTCCAATAAAGTAACAAATAGAGCAGCTTTGTAACAGTTACTTTTTATCCAGCATTTATAGAAGATAATGCAAGTATTCAGTTGCAAGCACACTGGATTGTCACATCCTGGAAGCATTCAGAACAAAACTGGTCTTGCAACGTTGTCATCATATGCATCAGCAGAATAAATATTCATAGCATGGTACTATCGGTATGAAACGTTTCTGGTAGTTCTATTTTATTTTCTAGTGAGAACATCTTGTAATAAATACATCTTCCCATAGTTAATCCCAGCGCAGAATCCTCTTCAGGAAGGTTTTATGTTGAAAGCAATGCTGAATAGTTCCAATTCAGTATTTTAAAAAGAATGTTTTAGAATCATAGAATGGTTTGGGTTGGAAGGGACCTTAAGGATCATCTAGCTACAACCCCCCTGCCACGGGCAGGGACACCTTCCACTAGACCAGGTTGCTCAAAGCCCCGTCCAGGCTGGCCTTGAACACTTCCAGGGATGGAGCATCCACAACTTCTCTGGGCAGCCTGTTCCAGTGCCTCACCACCCTCATAGTGAAGAATTTCTTCCTTATATCTAATCTAAATCTACCCTCTTTCAGTTTGAAGCCATTACCCCTTGTCCTATCCCTACCTGCCCTTGTAAAAAGTCCCTCTCCAGCTTTCTTGTAGGCCCCCCTCAAATACCAGAAGGCTGCTGTAAGGTCTCCCCGCAGCCTTCTCTTCTCCAGGCTGAACAACCCCAACTCTCTTGGCCTGTCTTCATAGGAGAGGTGCTCCAGCTCTCTGATCATCTTCGTAGCCCTCCTCTGAAACCATGCTCCTGGAATATGGTGGGGAGTAGAACATGGATCACAAAGCATTCTGATACTGCTAGTGCTCCCCCAAACACCCAAGCAATAAAATGGCACTTGGCACCGCTGCCAGAGTCAAGACTGCAGGTTTTTGCTTTCCCTTGCTAACATTCTCTCCACAGCCCCATTCAGGCAAGAGCCTGGCAGAACAACACTTCAAGTGCTACTCAACCAGGACATTCCTTGCAAGCAAATCCAGCTGTGCACACAGCCTGGGTACTGAGCCAAGTGTAAAAATACTCTGAATGTGCGGGTCTGGAGCGCCCTCTAGCAGCCCTGCGGCCGTTTGCAATGAGAATGCGGCCGAGCAGGAGTGCAACCGCCAGTGGGGCTGCACACCGTTAAGAACATAACATATTAACAGTCGTCCTGTAATCTAAGTGAAACCTAAAGAGAGAGTATAGGCAAGCCTGCATGAAAGCAAAGAAACTAGAAGGCCTTCAGAGTTTCTTAGTTCCCTCAAGTCGAGACAGTAAGCAAGAGCTTTCTTAGGACTTAAAAGCAATGGCATCCATAAAATGACCTCCTGACCTAAAAATTACTGTAAAATGAGCAAGCCTAGTTCACCTATTACAGTTTGTTAATTTTAGCCTTGAAGTACAAAGTTGACTCACCTGTATGGGGTAAAGCCTTCCAAAAATTCTGGCAAATGGTAGCTTGATTAATGTGAAAATCATAGTAGCACAAGAAGGAACATATAATTAGAGTGGATTGTATTTTTGTCATGGCTTATCCATGATAAATACTTTGTCATGGCAAGATCCTGGAATAAACGCAATTCTCTTACTTTCCAGAGTCAGGCATTCCCTGCCTCCTCTGCCAGTCCTCTGGCAACTTTTTAAGATCTCTTCCTTTACGGGTGAGTTTGCTTAGAAATATTCCAAGTCACTCATCAGCAATAAGGAGCTAATTCCTGGTGTGCTGCTGGTGCAGCAGAGGTTCACCCTTGAAATCCTATCTTCTGCTGAGGTGTGCTGGAAGAAAAGTAATTCTTACACTCACATTCCAAACATCACAACTCCCCTCTCTTTTCTTTGGGATGACTGCAGCCTTTTGTAATCTTGCTCCTCAAGTTAACTATGTCTTTAGGTGCAGTGTTCACAGGTGTATTGACTTTTTTTCTCCTCAATAGTTAGTGCTAATACAATGGCACTGTTGGGTAATTTGTCAGTAATTTGGGACACAGGTGATTAAACCCATTTATTGACTCAGAACATCTGTCTCTTTCTGTAACTATGAAGACATAGAACATTATTATCTGGACCTCTGCAACATCACTAGTTTAGAGGGTACATGAAAAAATTAAAGACACCTGCATCTTGCAGGGTTTTCTTAGGCAAGATAGATTAACTTAACCATATTTACCAGTTGGATGCCATTGTCTGCCTCATGATGGATGGATGGATGGATGGAGTCTTACTTTTACATGGAGAATTCAAGATACTGAAAATGAACTAAAAGGCTTTTCGGTTTTCAGAGTGGAAGAGTCCACAGGGTTTTTTTTTCCACTTGTGAAGCGTATATTTCAGAAGCTAGCACTAGTGGTGGTTCAGTGGTCTGAGGTTTGGAGTGAGATTTTGAATTCTGGTCTTGTAGGAAAGATCAGAACCTTCTGAACAATTCTCTTTCTTTAGTTCTCTTAAGTGTTGGGAGTTTACAATGAGCCTTTCAGTGTAGAGAGAGACACATGAGTTGTGCTGACCTGAAGAAATCTTCAACCAGAGCTTTTTGCAGCCTGCTTTGAGGTTTTTTGCTCTCTGTGAAGAACACAAATAGAGAACTGTGAACAACGATGCCTCTTTCAGAGAGATGCCAGCAGTTACTATAGTGTTCAACACTAGTATTACAGAAGAGGCATTTTCGAAGCCACAGTTCTTAATTTATGCAGTATCAATGGACTTCATAAGCAAAATTGAAGTATTAGTTTACATAATAGAAAACTAAGCTTCACGCAAGATTTAAATTAAGCTAAGATACTGCATGTTTTTAGGAAAATGTATGGAAATGGGCACTGTTATGAGAATTCCGTTGTCCAAACTGGAACCAAAGTTTGAATCTAATTTCAAAGTTAACTTAAGTGTTTCTGAAGTTTAAAAGCAATTGTCAGTGTAACAGAACTTTGACTTTAAAATACTATTAATCTGTAGTGTTAGTGGGAGCTATCATTGACAAGGGATAATTATCTCATTTAAATGTGAACAGAGACCAGAACATTTTGAAAAGAAAATGCTGTCACGTACAGTAGGGCAGCAGGCAGAAAACTACTTCTCTTCTTATTCAGTCTTCCTTCCATGCATATAATAAGTGGAATTTAGATAAAGAAGTAAATTTGTCCATTCTTCCTCCTCTGCTGATTTGTTATTTATTGTGGATTTCATCTTTGTGATGAGCAGTTTCAATCATTTTCCTTCTAGGTGCCTACAATAGCTGCCTCAACTGAAGCTGAAGCTCGAATCTTTTGGCTTGGTCTCATTATCTGTCCAGTTATTTGGACAGTGTTTTTCTTTAGCACCTTGTTCTCCTTGAAGCTGAAATGGCTGGTAAGTCTCGGGGTACTGAAAGACCTATGACTGGCAGACAATGTTAGTAGAGGGAAAACCCAGATCTGTTAGTTTTGCAACAGTCTTTGAACCAAATCTTCCAACAGTACAAAAATTCCACTAATAACTTCAACAAATCAGAGGAGTTTTCTGCAGTCAAGCCCTGCACTCTGGAACAGATTAGTAATTTCTAGCCCCTCTTCTACTAGGTTATTGGATGTCAACTCCTTCATCTAACTTGAGAACCTGAAGTGGTTGGCAAAATTACGGACTTCTTTTTAACTGTAGCAACTTACTTTTCCCCAACTTATTTCAGTCAAAGGAAACTAATAGGAGAGGACAAAAAATGAACAAGTGATGCTGGTTTTCACATCTCCTTGGGACTTGAATGTTACTTGCTCTTAAAAGTAAGGATTTTAGATCTCTGGTACCATTCCCTTTTGAAAGAACCAGTATCATAGCGCTTAAAACCTTGATAAATTGAGCTATAAGAATGTATTTTATAATTACTGTATTTATAAGCCATCTACTTTAAAAAAAAAGAAAAACATTACACATTTTTCTAAATACAAGAGGAAATTTACCCCATATATTGCATTAAGATATTTTTGTCTATGAAATCTTCATGTTTTCCCCTGTAAACATTAAGTGCTTGGATCATCACCATAGAATTCATTTTGTCAAGTTCCTAGCCATGCTAAGTACAATTTCTTAACTCAGTTCGAAAAGATAAAAAGTGTCTTGGACATGTGCAGCTACATAACCGTTAACAGCCAAGATTACATTTTATTATTAAATGAAACAGGAAATTCAGCTATGGGTATTAATCAGCTGCAAATCATTGACTGCTTCCTAGTGCCTAAAATGGCATAGCTAAACAAGATATAGTTAAAATTAAACCAGCAGTCTTTCTCCACGGCTCCACCTTTATTTTTGAAAACCAGAGATTTTTTGCTAAACTAAGAGCTGGTTGGAGAAGGAACCCTGACTAGCACTGGAGGCAGGTTGCTCAGGTGCTTGTAAAAGGCAAGTTACACAAATGAAAATATGATAGCTTCCAGAAAACTGTTTCTGAGGCCAAGAGAAACATTTTCTTCTAAGTTATTTTATCAGTCAATCAGATGGGTTCTGCCTGCTGCTAAGCCTATAGTACCACAAAAGGATCTAATTATTTTCACTGCCTGTTAATGCTAGATATTGATTTGTATCTATCGATGCTCTTTGTAAATCTGTAAGTTACGGGATCTTGTTTGTATGTAACAAGGCATTTGCCAGCTAAACAAGCCTGCAGGTTTGCTATGTATCTGGATGTGAAACTTTTAGATACAAATCAGGCTTAAAAAAAGTGAAATGATTATGGAATCAGTTGAATAGGTGCTTTTTTGAGTAAGTGCTTTTAGGAAAGTAATGAAGTCTTTCAAGATACAGAATGACAAAAGAACCTTGTATCAGTGTTTTGATAAAAAGAGGCATTTTGTAGAAAGGAACTATTGTGTTTAAGTTTCACATGATTGGGGCTCTTTGAAGGTCATTTATTATTGGAATAGCCCCCTCTTGTAGCATGTATGTATATCTAAATAGTATCTATACATTTATACACACACGTGTGTGCGTGTATATATTCTACATATACGGTCTATATATAGCAGTGTATCTGTCCCAGCTGAACTTTTGTTTGTCCGCAGGCTCTTGTGATAGCTGGGATCTCCCTTCAGACTGCTAATTTATATGGCTACATCCACTGCAAATTAGGGGGACAAAAAAGCATCAGCAGAGTAACTTCAAGGTTTTTTGTCACAGCAGATGTTCCCAAGAGTAAGTACTGAGTTGGTCTGTCAGCTACAGCCCATGAAATATCACATACTGACCTGCCTCATGCTGTTGGTTTTGGCTCTTCCCACGTCTTAGCCCCTAACTTAACTCCCAGCAGGGCTGTCTTGATTCTCCAGCAAGCCTCTCTTGTGGAATTCGCTCGGAGGGGCCGTGCCCCATGCCACTTTGCTCTGTGTTCAGAAGCCTGCTGAAGCTTCACAGCTGAGTTTCTTCCAAGCCCCATGAAGAATGTCCTCTATGTTAAATCCTCAGAGGGATGCCTTCTGAGGTATTACAATGCCTCTGCCTAGGCACAGCTGGGAGAGCTATTGTCAACCCTCAGGCTTCCACCAGGCTCTTCCCTGCTTTTTAGAAAAGATTCCTACATACTAGGTTATGCTAACACCCACGCTTCCTGTGTTCATTCTACAGGACAGACAAGGAGAATTTCAGAAGACTGCACTGAAGAACATGGGAAGATGGGTGCTAGATAATCAAATAAGGAAGAACTAAAAGGATGAGCAGTAAAAATACTCATTTATGAAAACTGTTCTCCATATGAAGTTATTGAATTAAAGCTCTTCTAGAATTACGCCTGCACGAAATAATAAGGGCTTTACGTTATTTGTGTTTGAGTCTCTAGATTCTGAAAGGTTTAGAGCCTTTGTTACTTACTTAAAAGTTTCATCAAAAAGCGGTTTGTGTAGGCACAAACCCAATGCTTACGGTTTATACAGAGCACACTTTAAGAAAAAAAAAATTTGTCAACTAACCTGAAACTGTTGAATTATCTTAACCAAGCATCAGAATGTAATCAAAAGATGATACTCGTTTGTTTAATTTTGGAACTACAATAAACAAATTCAAACCGCCTTTCCCTCTTGTACACAATACTGATTTCTCAAAGCTTTGATTCCTCAGTAAAAAGAGGAACTACAATCACAAAAGGCCTCTTAGTTATTAAAGATACCAAATGTTTATTTTTTAGTGTTCAGGCTTAGGGTCAAGTAGAAGAAAGAACAAAAGTCACGTAGCACGTTCACACAGTACTTGGGTGAAGCAGCCAGTTATGTATAAATAGTTAAAATACGTTAATCTTATTCTGGTACCTGTTATAAATAAACTACTGTACTTGTACTATGATTAACTTGCCTAAACGCTAGTGGGTTTTTATTTTAAAACTGATGCCAATTATAAAAAGAGGCAGTACTACACTGAATTTCACTCTAAATATAGCTGTTTTCCACTGAAAGGAAAAATACTTAAATGACGTTATTCAGTAAGAGAGCGAGCAGGCATTACAATTCATCCTAGCGCAGAAGGCAGGACAAAGCCTGCTACATGTGCACAGTAGATACATTATACACAATGCCCCAATGTCAGCAAAGCATATTTTATGTGCAACTTTCTAAATAAAATCTTGTATACACATCTTCAAACACCAACTTCATATTCCGGTTATTAGTACTATGACACCGGATGCAGACTGCGCCTATGCAACACAGATGAAGACTCAATTTTATAGCTTTCTAGCAAGCTTTGAGACCAACTGTGAACTACAAGAATCTTGAACTATGGAAAAAAGCTACGGCAAGAACATTTATATTAAGAATTTATTAACAATATACAAAAAGAATACATTCCTTCTATTAAATCAAGACATAAGTTCCTTTTCTGTAATTAAACATAAACTACATTTTTATTCCATTCATAGATTAGATAATCTTTTCTTCTTGAAAATGGTGTTGATCACAGTATTCCTGAATCCCTGCAAAGACAGGGAAAAAGTAATATAAATAATATTTCAGTTGGACATCAGGAGTTAGTTATTGCTGCATCACTCTGTCCCCTGCTGGCACAAATATCACAAGTTGGGCCTTTATCACAGTGAAAATGGCTTTAGGAATTTCCCAGCTGTTTGTATTTTTAAGCTGCACACCACCAGCTCTTTAGGCAGTTTTCACATGGGTTTTTTGTGCAATTACAATTAGAAGTGGAGACAGTAATTAGCCAGCTGTACCACACTCGGCTGTGGTGAGCACCCCTCGACAGGCCTGCCTGAGAATCTTAGAACTTTTCTGTGAGAGCAAGTACACGCACATCTTTTCTGAAAATTAATGACTGAGGCCAAACATTGAAACCAGTTATTAAATACAATTTTGTTATCGCTTTAAAAGCCTGCCATAACTGCCCAGAAGAAGTGAACACAGTATTTGCATCTGTCATTTTCATAATTGCTATACACATCTACTGTTTTTATTATTTGTGGCAGAATACCATAATTCTGTTTAGCACCTTTATATGTTGCAGAAGTGCTCAGAACTGAGAGGATTCATCTGCACAGTGATTTTCAGACTTACTTTGAATGATATTCCTGTAAGACAATGTAGCTGGAGAGTCAGGTGCTTCCGACAAGAAAGACTGGCCTTTGTCACAACTTTTTCCTTGAAGGACAAGGAAAACCATGAAAGGAAAGCAATGGGAAAAGATGAACTTTATTTTACCCTTTATCCCGCTACCAGTTATGCCCTTCCAAAGAGCCACTTGCATCTATTCCTTTTAGGAAGCCCGTATGTCAGTAATACAACTAGAACTACAGCTTACAGCTTTACAAAGCAATACTATTAGCAGAAACGTTCAGTCATTATTTTGGAAGTACTGACCTGTTCCTTGATGTCATCAAATCAAACATTAATTGCTAATAGCGAGTGGGCAAGGAACCAAGCCATCTCACTATCCACAACAGAATTTGGGTGGTGCCCGTAACAGTGAAATTAAAGCACTAGTTTTAATGCTCAATGTTTACAAGATATTATTCTTCATAGTGGTTACGATTTTATTCCGTCTGCGCTTCCAGGTGATTACACCAAAGAGAAAGACATGTTGTACTTTGAACATGAGTATACAGCTGAAAGCATGCATAATCTAATCTTAATGAAGATTTGAGTTTCAGGCTAAGGAAATTATCCTTGCACTTTCCTCTTTTCACACCATGCTATGTCACAGTGCCAGTTAACTTCTGATTCAAAAAACTGTTCTATCTAAAAGTGGATATTTACCTAAGAGACAAAATGTTTAATATTCTAATTTGTCAGCGTCCAAATCAGGGTTTTTTAGTAATAACATCAGTATAGGAGGAAAAACTTGTTTTAAATGTAGTGCAATACAGTAACTTTACCTATTTGAGGATCTAGAGGCACTTTACCCAGGAGGGAAACATTTAAGTTCTGGCACATCTTCTCTGCACCTCCAGTAGTTGGGGGAAAGATCTGAGATTCATTCTGGGACAATGTGAAAATTAGAGTTAAAATATTGCAATTCTGAGAACAAGGCATTTTGGAGCAATATTTTATATACAAACAACGTCAAGATAGAAAATGCTGTAAGATACAGAGAGCGTTACCTTACACTTTGGACATATAAAGCCACTCATATTTTCCACAACACCTATGATTGGCAGTTTCACTTTATGGCAGAAGTTGATCTCCTTCCGAACATCCTGAAGCGATACTTCCTACAAATATTAGGAAACACTGCTATTTTGACTGTAATGTTTTGAGGCTGAACCCATGAAGTTACATCCTTAGAGCTGTTTTAAGGAAAGTTCATAATGAATTACTACTGCTCTATTTTGAAGAACGTAAACCTGTGTTACGTGCTCTAGCAACAATTCTCTGAGTAGCAACAGTACAACAGTTCTAACCTACTGAGTGTGGTTCTGTTTTGAAATCTGACTTGACTCTAGTAAAGATTCAGCCATATTTATGTTTTATCTCCTATATTGATCTCGTATCTTTAGTTCTTTAAATGAAACTTTTTCACATTTCCAGTTTACAGAAAGACCCTTGGCATTCTCAATAGAGCAGGCAAGGCCAAGAACCACCAGGCATATACTTGTTATCTCTTATCACACTGAATTTCAAATAGCTTATCATCCTCTCAGACTTTTCGCATATACACCTGACCTCAATTCAGTTCTCCTGTTCCCTTCTCCTTCCCTCACCACCTCTCTGTATTGCCCTCAATATTTCACTCCCTTTACATTTTATTCTTTCAGCTGTTGTGGAAATACCACATGTCTTTTGCTAGTCTGATCTGTTCCTTCCCAAGGCAGGCTTTAAAACCTACATTTGAATTTGACGTATTTTGAGTTTCACTCTCCAGAGGCTGATTTTTCTTTTAAAAATGCACATCACAAACTTGCCTACTGGCAGCAACAGGCTACTTCATGTGGTGTCAAACAGTGCACATCTCATCACTTAAAAACTAAAACTTCTTACTGACTTCTGAACATTAAGCCGTTGCTGAGTAAATTACAAATTCGCAATGATGAGAACTCTAATCTCGAAGAAGGAAGTGAAATACTGCATTTCCCTTCACCACACAGCTTTTGATTGTGAACTGCTCAGCAGTTTAGTGACCCACTCCACTGAGACACCCACCTAACTCATAAACCAGCCAGCTGTAGGCACAAAACAAGAAAGTCAACTCCCTTAGATTCTGTACCATCATTTCTCTGAAGTTAAATAGAGACTCTAAACCAAGGATTAGCTTTAACTGCCACGATGCTTCTAGCAATGGAAATTAAGTCCTCATACCTGAGGGGTAGTGATTATAACAGCACCATCTATGTGTGTTGCACCGAGATACTGCACAATAGACAAGTGTTCATCTGATGTTCCTGGAGGCGTATCTACAATCAGGTAGTCGATTTCACCCCAGTCCACATCACGAAGAAATTGTTTGATCAGCCCTAAAAGAAAGGATGAGAATGTGGAAGAGAGAAAAAAATACCTCCCTATATTTCAAATTTTAGGGCCTACTTCAGATTTTATAGTCTAGGCATGCAGATTCTTCTGACTTGTCAACTTAAGTACAGAAATGCTTATTTTGCCAAGGCTTTAAAAAAAAACCAACCAACCCAATATAGCATTTGACCTTCTAACTTCATCAAACGAATATGTTCAACTAAAGAAAATAAGTAACCATTCACTCATTTTTCCGATAGCTTACTATATGATATTTACATTATTAATTAAACAAGCTCATGACACTAAATCTTTCAAGTACCTAAACTGTTGTTGAAAACACTTGACACATACCATTTTTTTTTGGTCCTCTCCAGATGACAGCATCATCAGGACTACTAAGCAAGAACCCCACGGACATGACACCTAAATTTTCTTCAACATACTAAAAGAGAAGTAGAGAAACTCAGTAGAGCATACAGAACAGTAGAGGAAGAGTAGAGAAACCGACTCTAAAACCAGATTTTATAGAAAAAGCAGTTTGGGGCCGGGGGAAGACATTAAGAAAACAAAGGCAGAGAACCTTAGGCTTCTCTTTGATAAAAGGGCATTGAAAACTATGATTTTTGTGCAACGCTCACCAACTGCATTCACAGACTGAAAAAAATCCAGTTGTAGTAACATTTACAGTGGTTTATGGAATCACTGGAGACAGCATAAGGATAAAAGCAGCTTTCCCTCTCAGCATCAAGCTGTCTTTTTAACAGCGTGCACACTAAAGGTGATCTTTAGACAACCGACACTCCTGCAAACCTTTCCCTCCATTTTCTAAAGATTAATGAGGCTTTTCTTGGGTGTAAGATACTTTTTGTCTGTCACGGAAAAGGTGACGTACTGTACAGGTACACCATAACCAAAAATAAAGAAATCAAGTAACTTATATTTATTGCCCATAGTATAGTAGAAAAGTCAGTAAACAAGAGACACTTAAAATAATGAAACTATTTTAGAAATGTAGTAGTATTATGATTAACAACAGAAATTTAACACTCTGATCTATATAGAATATAAGTTCTGTATAGATTCTTCTATATATTCTATAGAATCTGGATATTTATGTCATTAGTAAAAGAATTAACAGAAGTACCCCCCGCTCCTGCCTCACTCGTTTTTCACTTTGGAAGACAGTGCCCAACCCAAAGAAACCCAACAAACTTTCTGAAACCGTTGCACCAACTTACCACCGGAGACCATCCAGATCCACTCTGATGAACCTGAAAATTGAAGTGATACATAAGGTTACATTAGAAAGAAATACAGATGTCACATAAAACATGAACATAAGTCAAAACTGGGCAGACACCCTGCCTATAGGTACAATACTGCAGTATTGGAGCAGCTGGGTTAAAAACTGCAGAAGGGTCAGATCTCCATTAAAGAGTGAGTAACTGTTCAACCCTTCTGCAAGAAATTTACCTGTGGCTTTACGTATTTACATAAAATATTCTAGGGCTGATACAGAGCATCACGCGAACGTTACTTAAGTTTTAAGTAGCTGTCAATATACGGCCGATATGCAGCAAACCTTGGTTTGCAGAACCGGTCATCCTGAAAGCACAGAACTCTTTTACAAACTAAATTATGCTGAATTTCTCCATCTCACCTTCTGTATTTCCCTGCCCATTGCCACAAGGTTTCCCAATAAGCTGTCCTTTTAGAACCCTGAAGTCTACAACCCCCTAAAATGCGAATGAAAACTTGAGCAGGAATCTTTTAAGCAACACGTTTGAGCATTCGCTTACCTGCTCTCCTTCTAGACCCATCATTTTAGGGATTGATGGCCCACAGATATCTATGTCCAGCAGTGCAACCTGGAAAACAAACCATCCAGCCCGCCCCACTGGAAACAGGCCTGGGCAGGGCCGCTTCCGAAGTCTAAATCGTGCAACGAAAACACTGCCGTGCGCCTAATACGGGACCTACGTCCGAGCCCTTAAGGAGAAGGGGAACGCCACCAGCGCAGCCGAACCCCCGCCCGGTTACCGCCGCAGGGCAGGAGCCCGGGGCCGCCGCCCGC
>WAAD01017075.1:13485-26343 GCA_013389945.1 Fregata magnificens | reverse complement strand
TGCGGAGGCAGCCGGGGCCTTGGGGCCTGCAGCCGCGCAGGGCTGGCGCTCGCCCGGGCAGCCCTCCTGCAACCGCTTGCGCGCCCGCGCCCGAGAGACCAGCGGAGAGTTGCGGTAGGTGAGGCAAAGGAGAGTCGTTATTGACGGCAGCGTGTTCCTAAAGCTACGTTGAAATTTCTCCACGAGGACTGCATCAGACGGAAGCAGTTGACAATAGCGCCACAAAACCATTTCGGTACCAAAATCCGGATGTTACTGGAGATACCTGCGTATCCGAGGAGCCAACCCCGGCGGGCTTGGTGCCTTTCACCCGGGTCGGCCTCTAGAAGGAGGCGGCCCCAAATAGTTGCTTCGCCTTACTTCATAGCACAGTACTGTACCACTGCCAAGGGAAGTATTACAGATTAACACGCTTTACTTTTACGTTTCTGAAGTCTTACACCTAGGAGATCATGTATCATCTCAGTACAATCATGCCGTTGCTATATTTCATAGCAATTCTGAATATATTGTGTACCTTGCTGGTAGACAACTTCTGTTAATTTAATGGGTACATTCATTTGGAAGATTATTCTACCCTAACTTGGCCAATCAACTTCCGAGCAATCAGATAGCCACTGTATTTGGTACGTAAAAGTTAATGAAATAAATTAATAATAAATTAATTTTCCAAGCCAAGGAAGCGTGCACCAGCCTGTGGTGTAATCTGGACCTTGTCACCGGCCACCCTATCCCCATGACCGCTCCCTTTCTGTCTCTCCTGTGCCTGTTCCCGAGCACGGCCATGTCCCCTCTTCCATTCGTAACATCGCAGCTGGAGAACTGAGTTACAGATTGCAAACGTGACTGTTCTGGTTCTGCTCACCACCCCAGCACAAACTGACAGCACCCCTGACTCAAAGCTGCGTGTGTCAACTGCAATTGTAAAACTGAACCGCCTAAAGAGACCAACTGAGAATCCCCCGCAGGGGATACCTTGCCAACATTCAGCAAAAGACAATTCCTGCCTCAAAATGCCTCCTATCTACATAGAAATGAGCACTAAATCCCGGGACCCTATTTAGACTTATGAGGAGGAAAATGTTTTTCCAAGATCCTTGACAATCTTTTCACCTTCCCTTCATTTTCCCGTTACCTACATATGAAGTTTTCGCGATACCGTTACGATTAAAACAGTGCAGGCTCCCAACCATTGTGGATGCAGCAGCAGCCATCTGAACCGCCGTTACACAAGCAAAACTTAGGCGTTCAGAAAAAGGCACTAAATACTGTAAGCACTTTGCTTTGGAAGAATGCACGCAGTACATTCACGTCCTTTAAAGAAGTTTTCGGTTCTTCTCCTGGAGATGCATATAGCAGGTACGAGCCTCGAAACAACAGCCCCTCTTGTCGTGGTTACTTCCCGTGAGAGAGACTGAGGTACTCCTGAGGCAGGGCCCACGCATTCTGGTTTAAAACCCACTGATGGTAACTCAAGCTTGAGAGAAAGGCAGGTTGGGGCGGTGGTTTTGGAGGAACTGTGCGCGAACCAGCATGTTCCCTGCTCGCAAGGACTCCTTCTATCGCTTTGGTTGAGGGTGCTGTAAAAAGGGTATTTTTCTGATTTGAGCACACTCAGGAGTCTCAAGTATTCCCATTTCTAACTGATTAGTCCCAAAACTTGATTGTTTTAACATACAAGTGTTTAAATTACTATTTTTAAGGCGGTCTCACCTTGGAAACACAACATACAGAAAAGAGTATCTGGTAATATTTGGAAAGGTACCAGCACAGCCTGGTGTTAAATCTGTCTTTTTGGGAGAAAAATACTGTAAAGTTATCTTTTTATGAACAGTCTCCACTAACAACTGCAAGCTTTTTAGAAAGAACACTCTGGGGGGAAAAAAAAACCCCACAAAACCTTCTGAACAACTGTCCACCTACAAAAAAAACCTAGAAAAAAATCTTAAAATACATTTAGTTAAGGTATTTGAGGAATTCGGCCTCTATTTTTTGGTCATTTATAAATAGGCTATTGCCCATTTTCCATTTCAACTATATTTTCCTCAGGTAAATGCTCATCACCACTTGATACTTGTACAACTCCTGTACTTATGGCTCTGTAATTATCTTCTATGGGAAACTAATGAAAAAAATGTTATGTGGAAGTGGATCCAAATGTTTAAGCAAATTCAAATGTCTGGGGTGGGAGGAACTGGCCAATAAGACATATCTGGGAAATTTATACTGTACCTTCCCTATGAAAAATTTGGCTCTGTTTTAGACCACAGCTCAGTACAGCACTTTAGATCTGTGCTTCCTTTCAAACATATGGATTGGATTCACTGATGTCAGCAGGACTTGCCACATTTTAAACTGAGGTATGCGTTCAAATATTTTTCTTTTGGGGCCAACAGATCATTTCCTGTTCCCGAGGTTATACAGAACATTCCCCACAAAAAGCACCAAAAAGGAAACGCAGATCTCTTCCTCAGCACCCCCCTTCCTCCGGGCCAGCAAGGGCTCTTCGTGCAGGGGTATCTGGGCAAAAACCAGGCGTTACATACTGTTTGCGTCAGGCTGAACCCAGCCGTGAACTCTGCCAGCACTCTCGCAATCTCCCTTGCTCAGGAGTAACTTTACCCTCCTGGGCAGCTGCTGAGAATTAGTTCCATCAGTTATTGCAAGAGGAAGGTTTTTTGTGTGCATGAGCATTTGCAGTATCAGTCTTATCCTGTTTATACGCCCTAGTCTGGTGCCTGTCCACTGTGTGTGGCTCCACTGCCCGTACCTCACCTCCCTGCAGTTAGCACTTACACTTGTATGTATTTTAAACAACATGAGAAGATAAATTTAACTTACAATGACCATTTATTTAAAATTACCTCTACTTTTTTTAGCTGGGGTGTAATGTCATGCTAGCTTTCTGAGACAAGATATGCTGCAATGTAATGCATATATATACATAGGTATTTTATTTCCCCAGGTTGAAAAGAAGGTTAACAAGCTGTTTCATAGTTACGTATCTGGAGAAGAAGCAGCGATGGCAATTGTCTTGCATTCAACCTAGAAGAAATCTGTGCTGATTTAAGGACTCTTAGGATAGTGAAATACAGTGCCTAATTACAAATAATTATCTGTATTCAAAACTCCTGGCACAGAAGATGGGTCACAATGCAAGTTTAGAGCACTGGATTTCAGAAACAGTTGTTTTGCCAGAGAGGCCAGACGGCTGAAAGGAAAAATTAGAAAAGTAAGTTATCTGAGAAGTTACTCAACATTTTAAACCGGAGAAAAATCGTCGTCAGAGGAAGGTCTCTCCCATCTTCTATACTTTTTATGGAAGGTGAATACAGCTGAGGGGAAGAGCAAAGCCCAAGATAGTTATACTCTTTTTTTTGTCCATTTGGACCAAACCATCTGCAGAGATCACTAGACAATCGTTAGAGATGACTCCCAGAGTCTGTGTTTCGGTTCAGAAGGCTTGTCTCCATTGCTGCATTTCCCTGCAGCCACTGACTGATGTACGTGAACCACTCTGAAGTAAACCTTTTATTTCGTTTCGCTCAAGGTAAGCTCACTGAAGGCAAACCTACAGACCCATCTAGAGTGACCCTTCGGCAAATCCCTCTGCACTATAACCAAATAGTCTCATATTGTGTCTAGACCTCCGGGTCCCAACACACACAGCACTGCTCTGCGGGAGAAAGCACTGCTTCTTTGCAGGAAAACCAGCATGGACCACCAGGACAGGAGGTACGAAGGGAGGCCCCCGGAGTGCCGGAACCCAGGTAGGTTCCAGCCTGGTGGGAGGTGGAACAGCCCTCGGAGCTCTGTGACACCTCTGCTGTGTCACAAGGCACCGTGCAGCCCCGAGAAGGGTGGCAGAGGCCCTGTGGCTGCTGAAAGCGGCTGCAGATGCTGGACAGCCTGAGGACAGCTGCCTGAGTCCAGTGCAGGATGGAGTTTCTGGGGACCACGCAGCTAGCCAGCTACTGTGGCACAAAAAAGAGCTGCCTGTTCCCAGATCTAGCTCCCACCACCACCACCAAGGACACCTATCAGTCCTACTACTTACCAGGCTACCGCTACCTCAGCTCCTGGAGGCCCAGTCTGCTTCACAAAGTGGTTTCAGTCCCTCCCACCTCTGACAAGCCATTTAATCCCACTGGGCGGCCGCCCACTATTCTGCCTTCATCACGCTCTACCCTGCACGCCCGCTACAGCACTCGTGACTGGCACCATGCGAACATGGTTCAATTAAAAGGCTCTGAAGCTTCCAGGCACTGTGCTGGTAGACTGAATGCTGATTCAATGAGACTGATGCAAGATAAGGATCAACTGACTTATCAGATGCAAGAAGACAGTAGAAGAAACCTGGGAGAAAGGATCTCTAACATTGATTTCTGGAGATCTGAGCTCATCTATGAGCTAGAGTGTCTGCTGAAAGAGACCCAAGCCTTGGAAACAGCAAAGAAGCGGCTCGAATGTGCTGCAGATGAAATGCAAGGACCACTGAAGGTAGGTTTGACATAGCTAGTTATTACATGACTGTACTGCGGAATGGATAAAGAAAATGGCTTTATCTCTGTTGAATACTAGTATGACTTTTACTGTTATCATCAAGAGAGATCTTAGTGAAACATTACCTTCAGTAAGAAGGAAACCTGCCCACCATGGGTTTTATATATAAACGTGAACAAATGAACCTATCAAGACACTCGTATGCCCTCTTTTCCTTCCTTTCTGCTTGAGGGTCCAGGAGGCTGAGTCTTCCTCAGGCACTGGCCAGTCAGCTTAGTACGTTACAGGAGAGCAGAAGACAGCCCTCTAAGCTGCAATATCCTGATATTCTTACCTAGCTCTGAATTTTTGAAAATAATATTTTCACTTAGGATGACATATCAGCTGTGTTACATTTTGAAGTTCTCCAGAATCCTAAAGGCAAATGAATTGCAACAAAAAAAGCCACAGTAATATAAGAGTCAATGAATGATGCTAGCAAAACCTCAAAACATGCAAAAACCAGAGTCAAAGTTCTCTCATAAACATCTGGAGTACTGCTGATGGAAGCTATGGCTATCAGAAATGTTTCTAGGCAAGTACAAATAGAAAACCAAAATTCAGTATTCAATAATGACTTTTTTAGTTGTCTGTATCTGTACTGATTCAGAGTGGCAGGCTGAGGATGCTTTCTATTCAGGGAACATTTTCTTCTGAAAGGCTTTGTGCCAGGTAATGCTGTTTCATTTATTAGTATAGTTCTGAACGAGTGGATCAGACATTAAGAGTAAAGTTAACCTGCTGGGGCAGGTTAACTGAATTCCCTATTCAATGACTGTAGTTATGCAGTCATTCTCTTGTACAGGTATGAAACTTCCAAACTTTGGCAGTGGGTAAGGGAGGATGACGGGAGGTGAGATTAAAGGATTTTGCTATGGATGAGTCTAGAACAACATAGTGTTTTAATCCACACAGTTTACAACCAGGCTTGGGTACGCTGAGATGCAGGCCTTGCTGCACATTAATAAGCAGCTAATCAAATGGCAGCTATGGTGGCAGCTAATCCTTAGAAGTATGTATTGAGAGGTAGTAGGAATGAGCCACTAAGACAGATAATAGACCTCAATATGGTCATTACTTGACATGTCAGCTCAGTGGCCCCTTCAGCAAAGTTCAAGGTTTCACTCCACAGTGCAGTACTGAGCCTATTGCAAATGTTCCTTGGTTTGCTTGCAGATCACCCTAGAATGCTTGTACCACCGTGAGAAGCGGAAGGGTATAGACTTAGTTCATGACGATGTGGAAAAGAACCTCATAAAGGTAAGATCAGACTTACTAGTTTATTTTTCAAACTGTGGAAATAACTAAAATCCAACTAAATATTTATCAGGGTAAAAACATCTCAAGAATTTGTTCCTTTCATTCATTTGGAAGACTGGGGTGGGGGGAGGAGGAAGAAATTTGGTAAAACTATATATATTGGGGATGGTTAATGTTCTATTCATCCTTCCTGGAGCAAAAGGAATAGCGTAGCATCCTTGTGAGGTCTTGTCCAGTTCTATCTTCCCTGGTCCTATAAAACAAGGTAGAAGCATTTCTCAAATTGTTTTCTGGGCCATGGTCTATAAAATCTCAGAAGTTCTTAGGGCTTACAATATAAAATGCTGGTTTACTGCTATGGTATACATGTAGTGTTACTGAGCAAAGAAAATGAGATGGATAGTAGTGATTGCTAAATCTTTTAAATAAAAAAATTAATCAAATAACATTTTGCTAACGTATTTGAAAGAAGTTATATTGGATGTGTATGAGAACAAAAATACTAGGAAAGAACATTATGGGACAATGGCATTGCTTTAAGCACTTTTCTGGATTAATAGATTACAGAAGGATGTGCAGACCACTTGGATAACCGAGATGCTTGTTCAGAGCCTACAGCCTGCAACATGGAGTTTTAGAGTTTTAATGAAGAATCAAGGAGCTAATACATATTAGCTTAAGTATTTCAGCACTTTATTTAGCATGAGAATTCAGGGTAGGATGAAGTCATAGAATCATAGAATGGTTTGGGTTGGAAGGGACCTTAAAGATCATCTAGTTCCAACCCCCCTGCCATGGGCAGGGACACCTTCCACTAGACCAGGTTGCTCAAAGCCCCGTCCAGGCTGGCCTTGAACACTTCCAGGGATGGGGCATCCACAACTTCTCTGGGCAGCCTGTTCCAGTGCCTCACCACCCTCATAGTGAAGAATTTCTTCCTTATATCTAACCTAAATCTACCTTCTTTCAGTTTGAAGCCATTACCCCTTGTCCTATCACTACCTGCCCTTGTAAAAAGTCCCTCTCCAGCTTTCTTGTAGGCCCCCCTCAGGTACTGGAAGGCTGCTATAAGGTCTCCCCGCAGCCTTCTCTTCTCCAGGCTGAACAACCCCAACTCTCTTGACCTGTCCTCATAGGAGAGGTGCTCCAGCTCTCTGATCATCTTTGTGGCCCTCCTCTGGACTCACCCCAACAGGTCCATGTCCTTCTTACGTTGGGGGCCCCAGAGCTGAACACAGTACTCCAGGTGGGGTCTCATGAGAGCGAAGTAGAGGGGGAGAATCACCTCCCCTGACCTGCAGGTTACGCTTCTTTTGGTGCAGTCCAGGATATGGTTGGCTTTCTGGGCTGCAAGCGCACATTGTTGGGTCACGTTGACCTTCTCATCAACCAACACCCCCAAGTCCTTCTCCTCAGGGCTGCTCTCAATCCATTCTCCTCCCAGCCTGTATTTTTGCTTGGGATTGCCCTGACCCATGTGCAGGACCTTGCACTTGGCCTTGTTGAACTTCATGAGGTTCGCACGCGCCCATACTGCTACATGTTCCACATGAACAGATGAAAAAGCTATTTTTTCCAAATGAAAAACAAAGACTATTTGCCTGATCTCCCCAAGCGCTGCTCTGACTATGGAGCAAGCTAGATAGCGACAATAAAGGACAACAAAGGCTCATTTTGTAATAACAGGAAAGCCAGTTCTAAAGTTGCTGTCAGTCCTACACATACTGTACAAGTACAGAGCCTGTATTTTTAAATTTGTGATGTCTTAATGACTTCCAAATAATTTAAAATACTATTCCCTGTTTCAAAACTCACAAAACTGTACACACTTAGGTAAGAGGGTATGTTGGGCCTAAAACAGAGTTTTTAAAAAGGAAAGAGGCTGGAACGCCGTAACATTGTTTGAGGGACCATAATTACCGTGTTTGCATAGTTTTCAGTGTGGTTGGTTGCAGTATTTTTTATTTATTTTAAGCTGAGTGGAACCTGGCATTGAATTTCTTTGACTAATATTTATACTTTTGAAGAATATTGCAATATACTTCCTTAGGGAGCCTGTTTCTGAAATCAGGTACATTTTCAACCTACTCCACTATTAGAAAAATACTTGTATTGTTCTAGAAAAATGTAGAAGTAGTTAGAGAGGGTAGTTTAATGGATTAAGGTTCATGTTTCAAGTATCTTCATTATACTTAAGCCAGGCAAAATTTTACTTTATGTTTATTAGAATGACTCCATCCAATAAAATCTACTAACATGTTTGATATAACGTAAAAAGCCATACAAAACCAAGTCCAAAGATACAGCTTTGTAGCACTGAGGAAGAGAGGGACCAAAACACATCCTTTCTTGACCAGCATTGCATTTGAGATATGTGAGATGGTTGCAGCATCTAGAATGCAGAATAAAAAAGGTAAATTCACTATAACAAATGAAGTTTGATGAAAGCACTGACACTGTATATTTTCCGCTGTAGGAGGTTGATGTATTCAAGGACTGCCAAGAAATATTGACAAAACTTGCACAGAAAATCAGTCAACAGTTGCAGTAAGACTTTTGATTTAATTCCTGTTTTAACAATAGGAAAGCTGAATTCAGTGTTGGCTAGTATCTAACGATGGATTGAAAATAGCAAAAGCAAAATCAGAGACTTAGCCTGTTACATGCTCATTGCCCTCCACTTCTAATTCTTACCAATGATAGAATTTGTATGTTAAACTGCAGAAGAGCAATACTTACCATTTAAAGATGACTGTGACTCAATTAATTTTTAAAGTCATGTTTAATCTGAAAACTTTCATTAAAATGAGGGACACCAAAATTATAGCTTAGTTATGCCACTGTTGCTGTGTGGCACATTGGAGTGAAGTTCAAAGGGATTTTTTTGTTGTTGTTTTTAATTACAAAACTAAATTCAAAGGAAAATCATTATTGACAAAAGAAACAGGAATCTAAGCACGTCATAAGGTATGAGATGAGTTATGGAATAGACTTAAATTATTTTTATGTATATTTATATATGGTTTTGTTATGGGAGGCTTTGGAATTTATTTTATTTCTTTGAGAGTACACAAATATCCTAGTAAATGCAAATGATATTTAAGTCTTATCATTTAATTAGGTAAAACTATTCTCAGTGCAGTGTTCTGTTAACTACACAGAACTGACACAGATTTTAAAAGTCATGTTTATATGACATGACATGATTCTCAAAAGAAACAGTTCAAGTACGTACAAGGAAGATAAAATTGTACAGTTCTTGATTAATACATTATAGGGGAAAAAGACAGAAGTAGATTTTATAAATGATTGCTCTTATCGATGGCACTCAGGACTCACATCAGTCAGGTTAGATGCATTTCTGCAGTTCATCCCGCTACTGTAATATATTGGGTATACGATCAGATAAAAGCTAAGTTCACATTTGGTGTCATGAACTCTGACTAGCTCTTCAGGCTGCATTTCTGGTTACCTTTGACTCAGTTCTTTCACCACATCAGGCAGACAGATAGTAATACCAATTAACAAGTACATCATGGAAACAGCAATATTTGCAAAAAATGTCAATACGTGTGCTGTCTCCCTGATGCACTGGAAAGCAAAACTTGATTCTTTCTTCATCCATATTACCCCCATTCTAGCCCAAGGTCTGCCAGGCCTTACCCCCTTTTGGAAAAGCCAAAGAAGATTAAGTTACTCCAAAAATTCCTTGTGGGTAAGAAAGGAGAGATGGAGCGACATATTTCCCTCCTCGTGGTCAAGATGCGCAGAAATATTTAAACAGATTTTCCATTGATGTACAATTTGAATTATGCTAAGTGAATTTGTCCCCCAAATCAGGAGAGATGGGAAACCACAACTCTGGTCTGCCCTTTTCTTTCTCACGTACAGCTCTGCTAGCACGAAGGTTATCACTGAACACCTCCTCCCTTTCGCTCTGAGGCTTTCCTTCATGCCACACAACAACTACCTGATGTTTTTCATCCTTGTGGTTGTCTGTCATCAGAATGACAAACATTATTAAATGCAGTGAGTTAAATACAATTCTTTGAGGAATACTTGCTAGGGGCTAAAAGGGATGAATGTTACAGCAGCTCCCTCTAGCTAAATTACAGCACCAAGCATTTTCAAGCCATTGTAAATGCCAACAAACTATAAAATGAAGCATTGTAGGAAGCTAATGAAAGCAATTAGCTATTTAGCACAACAGCATTAAAGGTGGTTCAGATTAAGGTAATTCTTTCCCCTTCACAGCATCAACAGAGATGCACAGCATGCCCTGGAGCAGGACCTTTCTGACAAAAACTCAGCCCATTTTATTGATGAGAAGTGCTTTAACCTGAGGAACACATCGGACAGCATCAACTTTTACCACGGAGTGGAGAAAGCAGATGGGACGTGAGTATGAGTGGCTATTATAGCCTTCTCTTTCCGTGCTGTAAGTAAGAGCCCGATTCCAGCACAAGTCCTAGCCTTATCTTTGAGAAGTGATATAGAAAGAAGTGGCTCCTTTCTCCATATGGCCCTGTCCTTCCTTGGTGTGAAACCCTCCATCATCCTCAATTATTCCCTGCCTCCGAACAGCTGACATTGTTAGAGGCTAGGCAGAAGCTGGCAGTCTGCAGCACCTACAGCACTGATGTGCAGGGAGCTGTGTTTTTTAGTGAGGACGATCATTTACAACTGCATTGCAGCTGACTCCTTGCCCTCAACCTCCTTTCTGCAGATGTCTCCCTTTAGTTTTGACTTATACTGTTTTGTGGCTTTCAGGTTTCAAAACCACATCCAGTCAAATTAAAATTCAGCTAAGGTGTGCAGTTAAGTGCAATGTGGTAAACAGCATGCAAATGTACACCAAGGACTATGTATTTTTTCTGTAAAGATAGCTTGAGTTATTTGGAAATCAGGCCATCAAGCTATACAGAGATATGTATTAAACAGGATGATCAAAAAGATTTGGCACAGCTTTAGCATTACAGACTGAACTAAAATGTCCCAATTGTACACAGCTTTAAAACTGTTTATTAGTAGTGGCCTCATCAAGACCTGCATCCAATCCAAAAGCAATAGCAGAAGAAAAGCAGCTTGCAATAGAGGGCAGTGTTTTTGTGCTAATGACTTGTTAGTTCCCTTATCAGTCTTTAACATAGCAATATTTGAATGGTGAATGTACTCCACAATCTCAAATGATAATGACTCTGTCTTGTTGGAAGGAGAAAAAAAAAATCAGTATTATTTGTTTACTTATGTTCTGCTTTTTGTTAAAAGATCACCTCATTCACTACAAAATAAGGGCATATCCAAAGGAAACTTGGCAGGCATTCTGCTGACTCTAGTAACACTACCTACTTTTAGGATTAGCAATGAATAAAATTATTCTTGTCAGCTCTAGTAAAAAGCAGATTCATATGGATAAGTTTTACAGCACTTTTCCTTTCTCACCAACAATTATCCAAAGAAATGCCATTTTTCATTAACGTTTTCCTGAAACCATTTGGCAGACTGAGACATACCTGCAGCACTCAGGAGCAGAGCAGGTGTTTTCTGCCTCAACAGAGCCAGATGGAAAAATTACAGTCTGAAAAAGCAGTGTTAAAGAACAGATTAAGTACTAAGTATTTCAGATAGTCAAGATGGAAACCTACTTGGAAATTTAATTTTCTGATGAGAATATAAATATAATCATCAGACCATAGAGGGGGAAAAAAACCCCCAAAACCAAATACCCTGCAGAAAGTACACTGCAATTGTCTGGATCAGTAGCTGTAAGTAATGTCTGCTCAGGTTTAGTACACTTATTTATGCACTTTACTGTGGTATCATGTTGGTTACCTGAAACTGCCTAAATAAATGTGTGGCACTAAGGAATTCCAAATCGGTTCGGAAGATCAGTACTTCAGTTTGGAGAGAGAGGAATACCCCATGAAAAACTGAAAAAAGGGCCCCTGCGAAAACAAGCACTGACAAAATTAACTTTCTTTTTGCATCCCTTAATATTTATTCTCAGTGTTCAATTAAAATCTAAGGTAAACGTGAAACTCAATAAATAGGTTGGGCTCTCATTGTTCTCTGGTGGTTGGTAACACACAACTCAGTTTCTCCAGGATAATTGTTTGGATTCACAACAGCAGATGGTATTTCAATCTACTTAGATGGTGTGCAATGTACAGGAGATCATGCTAAGAAAATATAACAATCCACTAAGGCCATAAGCACTCTGAACCTTGACACAGAGAAGCATCTCCAATTTCAGCTGAGATACAGCAGGCATGAACTCACACCGTCACCTAATCTGTTAAAGACAGGAAGAAGCTGCGTTGTTGACATTCATACCTGATCCTGAAAAACTATTTTTAAGCATCAGTAAACAAAAAGAATGCAAGAAAATGTCATTCTTTATACAAAACATAAACCTACTTATTTTGGAGTTGACACCAGGGCCACTAAGACCTTTAGTTAGCAGCCACAATATTCAAGCAAGCCATAGAAACTCTGTCGAAGCAACAGCTCTCCAAAATCTTCACTCGTTGTTGCCAAATCTTTGGTTTGTAGAGGAAAAAAGAAAAAAAAAAGTGGGTATGAAACCCATAGAATCACCTGATGTATATGATTACACAGTTCGCATGGTTCAATGGATGAACACTTAGTGTAATTCAGTGTAATTATCACTGATCAGAAAATAGCTCACCTAAGCTTTTATTTTATTTTCCCCTTATTTTAAATTTCTTCCTAGTGTTTCAGTTCCTACAACATGGGCTAAATTCAGTGAAGACAATATCAGGTGCTCTCAACATGCAAGGGCCAACTCTGTCAAGCTCCGAGAGGATGCAGAGGTTGGACTGGAGAGCACATCCGAGGAGATGTGGAATCATTTCATCAGTACCAACCTGGCCTTTAACAATCGTATTGCTGAAGTAGCTACTGCAAAGAACAAACTCCAAGCACAACTGGCCAAGGTAAGATTCAGTAAGAGTTGGCAGCTGCCTATTATCTTAGTTGTACCTGAAAGGCATAGAAATCTTCTCCAGTGTTTACATCCTTCCTGAATGAGCACCT
>WAAD01017073.1:27073-42793 GCA_013389945.1 Fregata magnificens | reverse complement strand
CTCCCAGGATGTAACGTCTGGGGGGGTTCACAGGGACTGTTTTCTAGTAGAGGGAGAGGGAAGATGAAGGAAGAAGTCTCCTGAGTGTTTTGCCATTCAATCTTCAGAGATAAAAACTGGCATTGCTTTTGATTTGTCTATTTGGGAAAAAAAATTATTGTGTTCTACTACCTTAGTAGTAGCTTCAGAACTAGATTGGCCACCTTCTTTATCTGTAAGTACCTATCTTTTGATTTTTCACAATTTCTACAGATAGTTTATGCAGAAGAAAATAAACTCAAGGCCCTAAGAAAAGAAAAGAAGGACAAGGGAGAATAAAAAAAATGCACATATATAAAGAATGCTTTACAGAATAAAACAATATTATTCTTCACCATCAACAACAACAAAAAAGTATCTTACAAAGTAACTTTATCTCTCTCATACCTCCAGACCAAGGTAAAGCACCGATTAATAACCAGAGTGAGTAGAGGCAGATCTCTGTAGAGTTGATCTCTGCAGCTGCCCTGCTGTGGTATTGCCACTTTGTCAGAGAGGCATTTCCCCCCCAGGATACACTGATCAATTTATATAGTAGCTGACTCAGCTGTCCCATTTTCTGAACTACATTCTGAATATCTTCCACAATAGTGAGAAGTAACTTTTCTGCTTTATCCATAGCTAAAACAATCAGGACCAGTGCTCACAGAATCACAGAATCATGTAATGGTTTGGGTTGGAAGGGACCTTAAAGATCATCTAGTTCCAATCCTCCTGCTATGGTCGGGGACACCTTCCACTAGACCAGGTTGCTCAAAGCCCCATCTAATCTAGCCTTGAACACTTCCAGGGATGGGGCATCCACAACTTCTCTGGGCAACCTGTTCAGTGAAGAACCTTTTCCTAATGTCCAATCTGAACTTGCCCTGATGCAGCTTCGTTCCATTTCCTCGTGTCCTATTGCTGGTCACCAGAGAGAGGTGATCAGCACCTCACCGTCCATTGCCCTCCTTGAGGAAGTTGTAGACTGCGATGAGCTCACCCCTCAGCTTTCTCTTTTCCAAGCTGAACTAACCAAGTGACCTCAGCCACTCTTTGTAAGTCTGGCCCTTGAGCTCTTTCACCATCTTGGTCGCCCTCCTCTGGACACACAAGTAGTTTGATGTCGTTCTTGTATTGAGGTGCTCAAAACTGCTCACAGTACTCAAGATGGGGCTGCGCCACTGCAGTTTAGCGTGGACAATGACCTCTGTGGACCAGCCAGCTATGCTGTGCTTGATGCACCTCAGGACATGGTTGGCCCTTTTTGCTGCCAGGGCACACTGTTGACTCATATTCAACTTGCCATCCACCCAAACCCCTGTATCTCTTTCCATGAAGCTGCTCTCCAGCCTCTCGTCCCCCAGTTTATACATATAACCAGGATTACCCCATCCCAGGTGGAGAATCCAGCACTTGCTCTTATTAAATTTCATACAATCGGCCAGCTCTCTAGTCTATCCAGATCTCCCTGTAAGGCCTCTACCCTCGAGCAGGTCCACAGCTCCTCCTAGTTTAGTATCATTAGCAAACTTACTTAATGTAGATTTGATTCCTGCACCCAGACAATTTATAAAAACATTAAAGAGCACTGGCCCTAAAACTGGCCCTAAAGCTGAGCTAAACCCAGTTGCATTCAGCTGCTTTTAGAAGATGCAATCTGCTCCAGCTGACTGAGATTAAATCAACAAAGGCACTCTGACCTCAGCAGCAGGGAAAACCTCTTCCACATGATGCCTTTCCCTGCCCATGAGAGGCTGAGCTGTCCCTTGGAAAAGGGAAAGAAGAGAGGCAATGCAGCAGGGTCCCTCCATCCCAACCATGGGCACTCTCCATTGCTCTACATTACACACATCAACCTCCATCCTGAGGAGATGCAAATTGGTTTGGCTGCTGGTAGGCACTTTCCCAAGTCTGGGGGAAAGCACTTTCCGAAGTTTCTAAACCAGGCTCACAATCGTAACAGCATCAGGGGAAGAAAGAAAACACCAAAAAAAATAGATGCTTGTTCTTTCAAGTAAGCAAAAAAGTGGGATGTCCCCGATTGCTCAAGAACATGATCCAGCTGAGAAGCTGGATTACCATTGTCTTGCAGACACGCCAGTGGACAAATAGAAGCGAGGAAGGTTTCCACTATGTGTTGTGATATACTGCCTCCCAAACTAATTGTACTTGTCATTAGCAGCAAACATTTCACACAGTTGAGATTTTAACCATGCCACATTCTGAACCTCCCTGTGCACAGGCAAGAGGGCTGGTCATTCAAGCAACAAATGCATTAAGCTCACTGTACCACACCAGTAATGGTTAAATGTTGGTCTGAGCTAAGGGGTGGAATGGGACTGACCAAGAAACCCCTACAATGGCAGAAGGCTCAGTGGAGATGAAAACAGAAAAGATAACAGCTCCCATTACGTATTTCCATAGAGGTCTGGCAGCAAAATGCGATTCGAACATGTAACTCCTCCCCAACACCCACCAGCCTCTTCTGCTCCTGAGCATCTTGCAAACGCTTCCTGGGGACCTGCAGTGGCACTGTATTAGCACAAACCAACTCTGTGCAGAGCTGCCAGCAGGTCCCACTCTCGTTGACCTGGCAGAGCATCTCCAGGACGTAGTAAGTTATACTCAGAGAATCACAGAATGGGTGAGGTTGGAAGGGAACTCTAGAGGTCATCCGGTCCAACCCTCCTGCTCAGGTAGGGCCACCTACAGCCAAGTTGCCCATGACTGTGTCTAGCTGGCTTTTGACTATCTCTAGGGAGGGAGACTCCACAACCTTCCTATTCCACATGAACAAACTGTTAAAAGGAAATGCTTCTTCTGGGAAGCGAAGGAAGTGTGACTACTTACCCCTGGGATCTTGCTGAGGCTCAGGGAAGGGATCTTGTCAAGAGACGGACAAAGGACGTCTTCTGCCGAATGGCTTTATATATATGGCCTACAGGCACATCTGCAATGAAATACAGAGGAGAAAAGTTTTCATTCCATGCTGTGACCGGCTGCTCCATAGGGCAACTGCAGCGAACGGAAGGGGAACGTATGACGACGTGGGATCATCACACAGGCTAAGATAGTCATGGCTGCAGAGTGGCTAGAGTGAGCTTTTGCCTGTGATCTGGCTGCTCACAAAGTGAAAGGATGATTGAGGTTTACCAGTGACAACCACTGGCGATCTCCTTGAGGAGCTTCAGAGAAAGTTCAATGAAAAGTTGATCAAATGAAAGTTCACGGAAAGCAATTACGTTAAATTGCACATGAGTAAAATATTAAAAAGTACGTGTTTATTCAAAGTGAGAGTGGCCCCAACAAGCCACTGCCTTTGCAGCCTGCACTGGAAGCAGCACAACAGTGGAGCCATTAGCAAGTGCAGCTTTGCAAGGCAAAGCTCCCTGGGGCTCGTCTCTGAGGTCTCCCAATTCCCACTGCTCTGCTTTTTTGCACCTCTGAGCCTTGGCCAAGAACAGAAGAAAGTCCGTTCCACCAGAAGGCAAGACACAGAAGAAGTGCTCAAACTAGGAAGTGAATAAAGACTGAGTATTTACCCCCAGGATAGGCTCAAGGCTCAAGAAAATGGTGTGACCAAGAAGCATGACCTGCATGCACAGCTGTAAGCAGATACAGATGAGAAAGCTTTTCGTTCTATGTTGTGAGATGCTTCTCCATAAAGGAACCGCAGAGACTGGAAGGGGATCATGGACCTATGTGGCTTGTAGGAAAGGTCCGATGGGGACTCAGCCCCGGGTTTCTCTGCCCTGCCATGCCACTCCTGGCCCCACCACTTGCCCGCCAAATGCCCCCGCAGAGGCCGTGGCCCCTCCGTGCCTCCCTGTCCGGCTTCTGCCTCCCACCCGCCCCAGAGACAGTGCCTCCATTGTTGCCTACTCTACCTAGACATAGTGCTCCCAACGGAGCTACCCGGCTGTCCCCAACATGCAGGGCCGCCAGGAGGAGGAGGAGGAGGAGGAAGTGACTGGCGGAGGTGGCCCCCGTGCTTGCCCCATGCTGCCCATCAGCAGAAGCCACCACACGCTTGTACCTTCAAGGTCATGAGCACAGAGTGGTGTCTCCTGAGCCTGGCCGATATGGGACAGGCCATCTCTGTGACCTCACAGGACTCCTGTGTGACTTCACAGGGATCTTATCTGACATAACATGGCACCTCTGTGGGGACAGGGAAGCTGTGAAGCCCCGGGTCGGCCCAGGATCCATCTGCTTGCCAGGGTCACCCAATGCGTGCAGCAGGCAACGTCTGCGGGGATGGTGTCTTGTGCCACCACCATGTCCCCATGGGGCAGGTTACTGCCTCTGCCTACACGCCTGGAGACCGCGCGCTCTCTTCCCTGCTCTGCAGCTCCCCCTGGGTGCTGACCTTCCAAACCGGGGCCTAGCACAGTCGTCTGCTGCACCCTGTTTCTGATCCCAATCCCTAAGGCCCCTTCTGTCCAGCTCCAGGCCACATTTCCTGACCTACCGTTTCGTTAGCTGTTGACAGCATGGGAGGAATACAAAGAGACTGTCCAAAAAAGTAGGCGTAGGCATGAGGTTAGGAAAGTCAATGCCTGCCCGGATTTGTATCTGGTGAGGCATGTCAAAGGACATAGGAAGTTCTTGTTTAAGTACTTAGGTTAGAAAAAGAAGGCTGGGGAACGTATGGGCCTCCAGCTGAATGGAACTGGGGCACAATATCTCCTGCTGGTTGTAGTTCTAATTCTGGGGGTTAATGGGGTCACTGAAAGCCTTGCACTGTCACTGCTGGAGAAAGCAGAAAGTGGCAGCATTAGGCTATAATGAGCCAAGAGAAATGTGCTGCATTTGTCAGCGGCCTCTGCTGTCCGGCTTCAGCAGGGGCTACCTCCGTGGCATTAAAATTCTCTGCAAAGGCCATCTGTTTACCGTGGTTTAATTATAGTTTCGTAATCCTCTAAATATAATGTTTAGCTATAAGTTGTGGCATAACTCCTCTCTCTTTCAGGGTGAATGAAGTCGATAATCATTTTGCAAAATGGTTTGCAGACGATCGTGCTCAGTGTTACTCTTCATAATGTGATTGGAAAAAAACCCAACAACAAATAAAATATGATGCTAGTTTCCTACTGGGAGTTTCAGCACAGAACTACCACCTGTCCATTCTGCCTTCCAGTTATTTGAACAATGCGAGGTTTAATCTTTTTAAGCCTGTCAGCTGAAAGTATACTGCTCATCAGCAATGTGTTTTGTTAGAAAGCCTCAGGTTATTTTCTTTGTATACAATTTTCTATGGAAAAGAAAAATAAATAGTTTAGGACATTTTAATGAAAAAAAAAAAATCCTGATCTATCTGAGGGGTGTTCCTGATTTTTTGGGTAACACAAAGACTTTCTTTCACATGCTTTTAAAAAGTGATCTTTTACTACCAGAAGATGGTGCGCTTCCACCGCATCATGCTGCAGCCAGCTTGAGGAAGGGGTTGTTTTTGCTGTATAAAAACACCTCTCCTCATAACATAAGCAATAGTTACGATGAAATCAAAAGGAGTTTGTGGTAAAAAAAGATGCCCACAGGAATAGGATAGCTCAGCTCACCAACTATGGCAGTCTGGTGGATGAGGGAATACAGCCATTTAATCTGATACTTAAGCCAGAGTCCAGTTTTAAAGTCAAATATTCTTAGCAGCAGAAATGAAGCAAACACTAGCACAAGATACCCTGTCTCTCATGAAGGGTGGGCCAGTCTCACATGGAGGTGCTGGAATGCACAAAAACTGAACCAACTGCTTAATAAGATCCAGTTTTAACTTAGGTGCATGTAAAGAGGAGAATGGTGATCTCCCAAACATAACCCACAGCCAGCTTTTACGAAATGCCAGTGTTATGTGAGGGAGACAGAATTAGCACCAGGTGGTCTGTATGTACTCAAAAGGAGGATCTCCGTCCTGCCACCATCATTTGCTGTGGCACATACTACTCAATGAGAATAGGATTTGCATAGTTAAAAACCCTGATGTAGCCTGGAAGACAGCTTTCACTGACAGCCACAGGATACAGATTTTCTCTTTCCCTCAGCTCTTCCTTAGAGGTAAGCAATTAAACCCTTCTTTAAAATAATTTACAACCAGTAAGAATAAAAGCTTATACGTCAGCATCCATGCTGGGCAGAGGAGGAAAAGAAATCCACGTTCTAGAAAATGCAGGGGAATAAAGTATTTAGTGTATCTTCACCAAACAGACCTCCTTGCTGTTGAAGCATCAGCTGGTGCATTGCAAGCATGGATTTACCAGAGGGCCAGTAGCACCCACCTTAGGTCCTGCCATTGGTCTTGGTTCCATGCACAGCTCTGCACTAGACCCCATGAAGTGCTAGCACTGCATCAGGGAAGCAGAAGGAGGAGGCGGCAATGGATGGTAAAAGCTGTGGCAAGCTGTGGCAAGTACTACAACCATGGGGACAGCAGTGTTGTCAGAGTTGGTCCAGCTCTGGAATCAGTCCAGTACTGATAGTAGAGAAAACCCTCTGTAGACTGGAGCCTGGGTAGTGCTGTCCCTACCAAATCTAGGCTCAAGAAATATATGCTATGTCCCCATCATGTAGCCATGATGACAATCAAAGAGGTTTGCATCCACTTACAAGGTATTGCTCCAGATTTTGGCTACTCCACTACAAAGAAACTGCAGAGGCATTGGGACAAGTCTAGAGGAGGTCACAAATGGCTTTGAAAGGGCCACCCATTACATAAATTTGAAGGAATTAGATTCAATCAAACTTGAAAAAGAAGCTAATAGCTTCAGGTATAAGAAGTTGCTATAAAGAGGATTTGTGATCAACTGTTCACCTTCTATTCACAGCGAATGAAGTTTGGTGTAACTGGCAAGAGAGGAATTTTGGTTACACACAGAAAGACATTTCTTAGCTTTAAGGACAGTGACACAGTGGAACTAGTCTCTAACAGTAGTTCTGGAGGGTCTTTAATTGGCTTTAATTGGTTTAACAAACACCTAGCCAGGACAAACTACATACCCTAGAGACATCTTGGCACAAGGAGTTGAACTCTGCTAGCCTCTGCTGGCACTGCTTTTCTGTGAGTTTATAGGACTTTTTCAGGCATTGATGAAGAAGAAAACACAATTTTAAGACCCCTGTGTGATCAGGGATGAATGCAGTCATTCCTATGTCCCGTGATCTGGAGTACCAAATGCTGTTTATTTGGGCTGGAAGAGGAAACACATTGTTTAATTTGTAATATCTTGAATGCTAGTCTATGACGTCAAGTGAGAACAGCCACCTATGAGTGTGATACACAGTTATAAAACAGTCTGCCTTTACTTGAGAAGATTGCTAATTAGTGATGACTTCCTTGTAATCACAAGTAACATTTGGCATACGATTATTCTGCAAAGCAAGGCTGTATCAGCCCATGAAGGCATACACTTCGTCATATTCCTTACCACTGCAGCTCGAGAGGATCTCGTGATGGAGAAGCATCTCTTCCACTGCACCATGTTGCTGGTCATGAAATTATGCCTCCTGTTAAAATAAGTTGCCCTTTCTTTGAAGGCATAAATAAATACAGAAAATGAATTCTACCACGATAATGAGGTAAACTCATTGTATTTTTTTTTCTCTGTGCAGCGAGGCCCATCTGCACCCTGGTGTTTTGAAAGCTGGGCACTTCAGCTTTTCTCCATTCACTTGAAGAACACTTTACCTCCTCAGGCTTGCATTAGTGCCACTCCTCCCACATAGGCCCTCTGTCCCTGCAGTAACTACCAGCAGGACTCAGCCATTCTTACTACTCACTCAGCCATTCTTACTACTCAGCCATTCTTACTACTCACTGTCACCTTCTTTTCTCCTTTCCATCCCCCTCTCCCTGCCCCTTGCTGACCTGGCATGAATACATTGCTTTTATCCTGGTTAATATGTTCCACTCCGAGCATTGCAACCTGTCTTGTAAGGAACAGGACGCATCTTTCAGTGAGTGTGTTACAGAAGCCAAGAGGACAAAAATAATGCTGACCGAAATGTAATTGCACAGAGTAGAAGAACACGTGCAGAATATTAGTACAGTATGACACAAAGAAAGTTTGTGTCAAGGAAATTGAGAATACTCTTAATGAAAAAGAGAAAAAAGACAACCTACAAAATTTTTAAAGGCTGGTGCCTTAATGATACCCTGAAATATGAAGCAGCAGATCAAACTACACTATCGTAACACCGTTCAGCCTATGTGAGAAACCATGGTTTTGAAATCTATCCAAGATCTATGTGGAGTTCTGAGCAGTCAGATACTGTCTGGAATCCACAATGTCATCTTGCTTTTACTAAACACACTGGGAATTTAGCTTTCCATGAAAAGGGAATTGGTTCCTTCTCTATTTTTGTAAAGCATTATTGGTTGCAATGGTATATAATTATTGCACTAAACCAACCTTGTCACATATACAATTAAAGCAGAAATAGTGCTTGTGTCATTACTAGGCTGGAGATGAGAGACTTCTGCTGGCAGCTTTATGGCTAGCACCATGGAAATACCGTGGAAAGTTTTCAGATTCTCCTCTACCCAGTGTTCATCTGTAAACACTACCTTTAGACTGGATTCAGCTCAAAACCTAAACTGTCTGGATGCAACTACTTTCCCTACATCTCAAGGAAACATTTTGTGGTTTCTCACTTGGGACATAATGGATAATTACAGGTGGGACTCTAGTGCTGCCTATTATTAAGTCCCTGTTCTGAGTTGCTTATCATGTTGCCAAATCTTAACCATTTATGCTGAACTTTTCCATAGTGACTGTCTGCTCTGGACTGAGTTTTATTTCCAAGAGGGAGAGAAGAGGAAAATATGTTGGTTTTTCCAAGTTAAGCAGTAAAACCGCTGAAATTGTGTGTGATGGGTTTGTACCTCAAATGTGTCCTCCGGCCTCTCATAAGCATTGAATGAATGCTGAGCCTTTTTCTCTTATCTGCATTAATAAGGTCTCTCTCCTGTACTGGTGTTTTTATGAAACTTGTAGAAGCTTGATACACTTGGGGCTTCTACCCCCTTGTGGCATTTGGTTAAACAAATAAAGACATACAGAAGCTATACCTGAGTGGAGGACTGCCTGATATGCACGTGAGTCCACATGTTCTTTCCTTTATGAAAGAAGGTTAAAAATCTAGGTGGAAAGCATTTTTTAAAAATCCTGCCACCCAACCCCACCCAAGCAAAGCGGGAGGGATGCTTTGCTTTCCAGTCATGCAGAGAATAGGAGCCTGAAACTGGACAAGCAACCCACGGGAAGACTGTGAGTGGGGAAGAGTAGCTTCACTGAGAGTGGAGCAGGGCCTTTTTGGACAAAGAGTGAAGTCAAAAAATCAGCACAGGAAGGCCTAAGGGAGCTAAAGAAAATAGTCAAAGAATAGGGATGGAGACAGTTGGGACAGATGCAATTAAGGACAGCATCCTAAAGTGCATACACAAGAAGACTGATTAAGATTACATAACCTTCACATCTAGCACATTCCATTTTTTTAAGCCCCTGACTTTGTAACTTTACAGTTCTCTTAATGTAGTATTTTTGGGATGTATTTTAATTTAGACACCTGAAAATAGGACATCTTAGTCTATTGGGCCTTGTAATACTGAACTGACCCCAAAAGCTTTAAAATTCTGGGCGCAAAATCCAGGCTCTTTGATGAAGACGGTGGACACGGCACAATGCCAAACCTGGCAAGCTCTAGCTTTGCGGTGGAAACCAAGTTCAAAGTCTGGGCAATTCCCAGTAACACTTGGATGTTGAACTGGAGGTGGCTTATATTTACCAGTTTCTCCACAAAAAGGGCTGTTTATTCACTTTACATTTACCAGTTGTTACCAAAAAGCCTTAGAAGTAATCACAAGAGGTGAAAAAATAATAATCCCTCTTTCCCATACCATAAGTGAATGCTTTAATCACTAGTTTACATGATTGTCCTCTTTTTGAGTCTCTAGCCTAATAAATTTTGAATTCCTAATTTTAAATTGAAAACTCTTAGCCCTCTCCACTTTCCTTTTCCTCCCTTTCTTTCTTTACCCCCAGAAAAGTCCAGTCTAGCATGTAACTTTATTTCATACTTAAGGCAAATTTCTAAGAAATGTTTATCAGAGCCTTTCAAATGTTATCGTATTATGTGGGAAAAGGTGGATGCTATTATAATTGCTGATTTTATAGCAAAATAGCCACAAGCTATGTGTAATGTGAATGGCCTGATCTTGTTAGTGTGTTTTAAATGACCCTATTAGGAAGAGATGTTTGAATAACCAACAGCTGAGTACTGATTCTTTCTAGTTTGGCATCTAATGGCACTTGTGTGGGAGCCCAGAGATCTGTTGTGCCAGGCATGTTCACACACGAAGAGCTTCCAAATCAAAAACCAAGTTTAAAGCAGTTTCAGTGTTGAGTGGCTGCTGAGCAAGAGACTTTGGGGTTCTACTGCTGTACTTAAATGCAAACAAATTCTTTTTTGGATCTGGCCCCAGATGGCATAAATCAAGAATGTCCAGTCATCTTCTGTTAGTGTGGTGAACATGATGCATCTCTATTTTTCCTAGAGCAGACTCCTGTATGACTGATTCACAGTTAATGGTTACCCTCATTACAGAGAGTCCTCAGAGCCCCCTGCAGAGGTCCTTATGGTGCTCTCTTGTCACTTCAGGGTCAGCTGTGAGATCAGACCAGGTTGCTCAGGGCTTTACTCAGTCAGGTATTGGAAAACTTTCAGAGACAGAGACTGCACCACCTCCCTGGCAGCCTGTCCCACTGCCTGCCTGTTGTACTGACAAAAAATTTCTCCTTATATCTAGCAAGAACCTCTCTTATTTCAGCTTATTCCTATCTGTCATTCCCCTGCTGTGCATGGCTGCGAAGGGCCTGACTGCCTCCTCTTAGTCCCCTCCCTGTAGCCACCAGGGTGGCTATGAGGTACCTCTGAAACTCTCTGTACCAGGTTGGACAAGTCCCACTGCCCCAGCCTCTGCTCATGGGGCAGTGCTCCAGCCTTCACCATCCTGATGGCCTCTGCTGAACTTGCTCCAGTTTGCTGATGCCTTTGCTGAACTGGGGGCACAAAAGTATATGCAGTGCTCTAGATGGTCTGTCAAGTGCCAGGTAGGGGGGTCCACCACTTTCCTTGAGCTGGGTTACTTGCCAAGCTGAAATCCTATGAAAACCCAAGAATAAGGTTTCTGTTATTAAAAGAGAGGAAGAATTTACACATTCTGTTTTATTCCTTTCTTTGCTTTTTTTAAATTGTTTCCATCCCCTACTCAGCCCTTTGTTTCAGTGAGTCTCCCGTTATCATTGCCCGTAACAATGTAATCATTACTAACAGTAAACTAAAATAACTTCAGCAACAAGGAGAACATAGTAGAGATACTGTGATGCTGTATTTGGGTACTAATGAGTGGGTGAAGTGATATTTAACTACTTGTTAGATCACTGTAGTTTTTAAAGTTTCAGCCTTTCATAATCTTTACACTAAAATTGCCACAAAAGGGTGGATGAAAAGTACTGAGTAATAGTGCATTAAGATGTTTGTATGTTCTTTGAAATGATCTTAATCAGGGCAAGCACTTAAATAAATGACTGTGTATCCACAAGGGCCTTCCAATTAAAAGATTTGTTTATAACAGGAAGTATAACTAGTGGGATAAAAATACACCAAATCATTAAGAATGTCAGCTTATGATTAACCTATTACATTCAATTAGATGTTACTGACCATGAATCTGAAATAGTCCTTTCCATATAAAAATTTGACTGCTGTATCTAATTTTGAAATGGTTCCATGCATGTCTTTTCCAAAATATTCAGGCAGAGGTATAGCTAGCCCGACAGAATATCTTTTGAAATAGCAAATGAATGCTGCAACTTAGAAAAAGTACTTTCTAACATAGAAAATCCTTCTCTCTTGAAAACACATCCCAAGGTGATGTGTAGAATGTTTCCATCTGTGGTATTTAATCACCTTGTCACCCGTTAGCTGGTGTATCCCAAAGTGGTTTTGATTAACAGCAGATAAGTGTTCCCCTGTATTTCCAGAGCATTTACTGTATAGGGTATATATTTCTCTGATATGATAAAAAACTCCACTGACTTCACAATAAGGATATATGAAAAATTAAGATAGCTTCTGTATGCTGAAGATCGCCTGTTTCACTGTCATATAATTCCTGACATGATCAATGTAGTTGTCTTCCCATGTCAATGCTATTGACATTCTGCTAAACAGTATTCTCATCCTGCAATTTTCCTTTGAGAAGTCAAATCTTCCATATCATCTTTTCTGTTAATGGTACAGTTTCTATAAAGAAACCATAGGATAATAAGCTGCCTAGTGTAATTTTGATTATGTTATAGTGGTGAGCCTTACAAAGAAAGATTTGATTGCAGTTATTGGCATATGCATTTTTAAACTTCAAAAGATATCCAGTGTACATAAATCATACGAGCATGTGGTAATGCTTACCTCTTGCTATTCTGAATTTAAAAATAAAGCAAACTAGTTTTTGTGCCACTGTTACACTAATAGTGTTGTACTGTTGTACATATAGGTATACATGTACTTATGTATATTCCTTACCTTACATACTTTTAAATGCACTATTAAAAGCATAGTGCACAACTGCATTATTTCTATGCAGTATATTTTTGTAAGCTCTGCCAGGCAGCAGATGACCTTGAATGTAGCAAAAGGATGTCATTTGTTGACTTACAGGTCAAAATAAAGATTGTTGTCAAAGTGAAATCGAAATTATAACCAGTGTTTAATCTTCCTGTTGGGTTTTTATTCCCTGCAGTTTTATACCCTTCAGTGGAGATAAGCTTGTTTGCCAAGTTAAAGTGCAGGCAGATTCAGATGTTTTACAGATATGAATCTGCATACAGAAATGGCCACAGCACAGCAGTATAAAGTAACAAACACAGATGGAACAGCTAGCAGCAAGCATCATTTCACACAACATATCTTGATGATGAAGCATAAACTCTGAAAGTCTCCAGATCCACTTGCTCATGCATGCATGTCCTGCAGATGCAAGTGTTCATGTGCGTATTTAAGAAAGCTCTAAGGTACTTGCAGAGTCTATGAGAACAAATCAAGCTTCCAGTTGTAAGTTTTGATTACTTACCCATCAGGTACTGAAAATTCCAAAGCAAGTTCAGATCTTTGTAAGTAGAAATTACACATGTGTATTTGTTAGCAATCTCATTAATTTTAGTGATGCCACAGTGAAAATTGGTGTGCAAGGCAAGGGCTTCATGGCTAAACTCTAAATGAATACATCATATGTTTGATCCTTACAGAGACTCATAACATTTTCTTTCAATTAACTAGTACTGCTAACAGGAAGGAAAAAAAATAACATATTCATAGTTAATATTAGGCAAATTGAGAAATCAGACCCTGATGAACTTAACTGAAATTTAGAAAGTTCCTAAACATCACAGAAAGAAAACTCTGGAACCACTTTTAATAAGGAGTTGGGAAGAGACCCAGTGAAAAGTTCTGGCTAGCATTAGCCTGGAGGAGAGAATCTGAGATGACTTTTGGTAAGTTTACAAAAAAGATTTCATGATACTGTCTTCAGTTACAATAAATTGGGATTTACTGACCCCAAATGTATATGTATAGGTATATGTAAAAATGTAAAAACTGCATATATGTAGACATGTAAAAATATCTATAAAAGTACATATTGCAAGAGTCCAACAGTAACTGACTGGTCACTGCCTTTGGAAGTAAGCATGCCAATTATCTGATTGGAAAAAAAATGAGAGCACTCTAACAGTAAATCATGAAGTCTATGCCTATTTCATTGCATTCCCAGGGTTACACAGGGTAAACCTGTGTATCCTCATCATGAAATCAGGCGTAGCCATTCTATAGAGGCAGATAGGAAGTTTTGCTAGAGAAATGGCTTTTTCTTCCTCATGATAATGCTGCTGTTGTAGCAGCTGTTCAAAGTGCATTCCTGCTGCCCTCTGAAACAAATCTTTCCTAGCTCTTGGAGGTAAAAAATACTTTCCCTTCTATTCTTCATATTTAACCATCCTTCCCAGCAAAATGATGTAGCCTTTTTTAATGTTTCCTTTTAGGATATGCACAATTCCTACCCTTCTTGCCTAGCATTCACTTATTTTCTTGTCGGTTATTTTTGCCTGAATTAATGTTATAAACTGTCTGTAGAGTTTGGACTATATCACTGATTCATCTCTACTGATTCCACTTTTTGTATTTATTTCTAATCTAAATACATCTTCATATTTTATTGCAATTGTATATGAGGTGGGCTTTTTCCTCATTCCACAGAAGATGCTAGACTTAACTCTTTCCATGACATGTTACAACAAACTAGGCCTTCTTTCTGAGATGCCTTATTTTGTTCTTGTTTATAATGTATTTTACTTGCAATCATGTTGCCTAATTACCTTATTTTGTTGGCATTCCCCACAATATTTCTCATATTGAATAGAGGTAACATTGTCAACATATTTTCCCAAACTCACTTACTTTCATCATAAAAGATATTGAAGACAATCAGATGGAATACTGACTAGGAGTTAACATATTAACGTTTCTCTATAGAAACTGGGCTTTTATTTTATCCATTCCTTTATGTCTTTTAAGTAGTTTTTAATTTCTGAGGGGTCATAATCTCCTTCCACAGTGGTTTTGAATCAATGCAAAGGAGTTTCAGAAAAAATATCTGCGAAGACTCTTCAGTCATAGCAAATAGATGACTCTTTTGTTAATTTCTCCCTCCATGTGAGAAGTTAATCACAATGAACTTTTAAGCTGCGATCTTCTCTTGCTCTGATATAATTCAAAATAAGAAATATTCAAATATATGCACTCTGGCTATCATCAGCCCGTTCTATCAGACTGAAGATTTCATGCAAAGCCATGTTAGAACATATGAATTTCTTGACCTTGAGTGACCTTGAAAGTGGTTATGAACTTGTATTAGGAAAACCTGTGAATGAACTAACCTCAAATTACTCAGACCTTGGAAGTACAGGGATGTTGTAATTCCGAACACACCTTGCACCTGCACCTCTGAAACCAGTCTTGTCCGGGACTGAGGACTGTTTGATTTTGTTTATCGTTTTTTCCCTTATCCTTTCCAGTGGGGCTTCTGGTTGTTTTTCTGTCTCCCCAGTTGCAATAGCATCCTGAAATAGATCTACTCAGAAGTTATTTTTACATTGTCAATATTAGAATAAAGAAACAGCATGAATTTAAAAAGCTAGTGAAATGCTGAACCTTTCTCAGAGTAGCCACTTTTGAGAAGAGCATTTGGCGTAAAATCTTACTTCCAAAATTGTAGAAGTCTACAATATTGAATGTAAAGAAAATCACAGTGAATTGCTTAGTAGAAAGTCTGAAGTGACAGTAGTTCATATCAGTAAGAAATTAAAGGAGAAAATCATAATGCACATAATGGTGAACTACATGCTAAGGCTACTGAGTGAGATTAACAATCTAGTACACTGTTTGAAATTAGAAGCAATGACATAGAATCATAGAATCATGGAATCATTAAGGTTGGAAAAAACCTCTAAGACCATCAAGTCCAACCATCAACCCAACACCACCGTGCCTCCTAAACCAGGTCCCTAAGTGCCACGTCTACACCTTTTTTGAACACCTCCAGGGATGGTGACTCCACCACCTCTCTGGGCAGCCTGTTCCAATGCTTAA
>WAAD01017073.1:372-17299 GCA_013389945.1 Fregata magnificens | reverse complement strand
AAACCTCCACTGGCACTTAAAATCTTTGGAGAGAGGATGAACAGTAAAGCATTAATTTACACTGTTGATTGGTGTATAAATTAAACCATGTTCTCTTGAGAGTAGCTGCTTCCCAAGTCAGATTTTTATGAGGAAAGTTATACTGGCAGTTCTGCAGCAATATGCTTTTCCCTGCAATGCAAGTTTCTGTAGCAAAAATGAAGGAAAATTAGTTAGCAAAATGAGATTCAGACAGGAGGAGAAGAGGCGTACCAGAAGACAGGGGTTAGTTTGTTACAAGTAACTTAGTTTCTGATAAAAAATTTTGCTATGTCACAGAAACAGCAAGTCTGCATCAGAACGTGTCTTTCCTGATAAGTTAGCTATTTGTCAGAGTTGCCTAAATTTGTAGTGGGAGTCTATGCCCTCATCTACTCCAGTGCTTGCCCCTCAGTCCTGATAGCATGGCTTTCTGAGCCAATGCTAGCAAACACTGCAATAAAACTGTTCTTACCTCACATTTATCTTCTTCTTGTACTGCAGGGTGGGATTGTTTATCATCACTGTGTGCTTTTTCTGAATACGTATTTAGGAAATGTTCTGAAAAAACATATGAGAAATCTTATTGCTACCTCCCACAGATTTTTTCTGGGCTACTCTACAGTACTGGTGAACCAAAATCCACCTTGTTTTTCCTCATTGCATTTCCCCAAAACAAAATGAGAGGGACGTTTCCTCATGGTTCTTTCCATAGCACTTGAAGGCTATGATGCACAAAGATCACCACCCCAAACTCGTGATTTTCCTTCAGCTCTGCCCTAGTGCCTTCTTACCATAGTGGGGAAGCATCTGGAGAAGCTGGAGTTCCCCTGTCAATGACCATGATCATCTCTATGGATCTGCCTACCTGCTGAACTAACCTGCTCCTTTAAAGGCAGCATCAGTCTGCCAGTAGCTAACCAACAAATGATGACTCACGCTGGTCAGACATCTGAGTAGGACACTTCTCCCCACAGAAAATACCAACTCATAGCAAGTGGATCACCCTGTGGAAATAAGCTCCTTTTGACAAAGTGTTGGAAAGAGCACAAAGAGGTTTTCACTGAAGTCAACCCAATCTTCTGGCCAGCCTGCCAAGGGCTGGGGCAGGTTTTGGCAAGGAGATTGCTTGAAGGGCTCAAAATTCAGCACCTTTTTGATTTTTCATTTTTAATTTACTTGTTGGAGTCTCATGTAGGCACAAATACTTTTCAAACTTGAAATCTTAAGCAAAGTAGAGTTGCATCTCACAGCCCAGTTCTAACCAGTGGCTGTTTTGAGCTGGATATGTAGTAAGCACAGGCTATATCTCATCATAATTGGTTTGTGCCTCTGAGCATAGCTCTTCTCCTTTTCTGAACTGCTTGACTGAAAATAATTGTTCTCTAGAAGCAATGTAAAGCTGGAGTTGCCTGGCTCCACAGAAACGGTGGACTTACGCTGCAACTCTAAACGTTTGTACAGGAAAGCCCACCAGAACTCATACATAATTTGTGGGGTAATAATTTCTAAAATGCAGCACTATTAGTCAGACTACTCAGGGGTTAGGAAGACTGTATCTGCCTGTGGAGGATCCCTGTTGAAAACTTTGCTATGTCCATCAAAGACAGACTACAAAGCATTTCCAAACTTGTAGCTGTTGCACAGATAAGAATAGGAATGGAGATATGGTAGCATAGATTTCTCATAGTTATTGTTTAGCCAAAGTTTGTTGTTAGTTATTAACATCTTCTCGTGGGCCTGACAGCCTTAGGGCTTTTTCGGGCCATCTGTAGCATATCTGAATAACCCGATCAAGGTCAATTTTTTTCCTGGATTGACAGAAAAGTCAGTGACAAGTAATCCCACCTAGGTAGCACAGGGGTCTGCATTCAATAAGTAATAGAAATCTGGTCTACGATCTTCTTCCTAAGAGAGATGGGAACAGCTTTGTGGATAGTCTTTGTTGAACCATGCAGAGCTGCAGGGCTCTGAATAGCCCCACCAGGAATTACTGCCACAGTCAATTCCATGGGTGAGAAGATGATGCAGATAGACAGGTACTTTGTCTTGTGCCTGTGCATGGCTTAACACAAAACCAGAAGCAGCTGCTGCTTTCATTACCTTGGTACAATTCAATAATCTTCCTATTGAAATTCCAGAAGGTGCAGTTTAGGAAGGGAACATGGCAGTAAATTAAATAGTTTATTCTGTGTCCGAGCTAAGTCTGGCATTTGGCTTCCTGACCGAATATCTACATTTACATGTATACAATGCAGGTGTCTACATACGAATTGGGTATATAGGTGTTGATTATAGTCAGCTAAGTCTAGTGAGCTTTTTAGATCACCCTAAGTTCATGTGGTCATTTGAATAGCTCTCTCAACTTGCTCAGGTTTACTGACTAGATATCCGTTGACTACAATGGGAGCTTGCACAGCTCACTTGCATGAAGTCACCTGTAAGTTATGTTTTGAATCTAACACTGAATTCCATGAAAAATGTCATCCTAAAATTCAAACACTGGCATTTTTTGTCTCCTTGAAACGCAGACGCACTTTATGACTACAGTTCACCCAACTCACGTTGTTGAACAATGAACACAATAGATTTTGTAACAGTATGTAAAAATGTCCCAAATGTTATTGCACATAAACTAAGTCTGCGTCTATTATTTGTTCTCTTTTTGAAGATGAACAGAAAAAAACAAAATTAAGATCAGACAAAGGCTTTGGTCTCAGTCTCATAGATGACCATGGGAACTGAAAGATGAGCCTTCAATGAATTCATGTTAGGACCAGTTTCCAGAGCCCCATCAACTTCTGCACAACCTGTGGAAGATTTTTGCATTGAGATGCACCCACAATACGTAAAGTATCTAGTTCACATTGGCACAAACTTTGCAGAAATATTTAGGAAAATATAGTCTGAGACTAAATTCACAGCTAACTTCAGTACTGCAACACTCAGTGTTCCTGAGGCCTGATTTTTCAGTATCATCTGCGATGCCAGATTATACAGGAGGGCTTTCTGTATGAGATCTAGGCAAAAAGTAGCTCCTAAAATGAGCACTTACAGCAATGTGCTGTGAAGGAAGCTACGTAGCAATTAATTACGTGTCTTTAAAACTTCCATTCAAATAAGGCTACATACAGCACCTGCTTTGGCTTGCCATCTAACTTGCATTTCCATCAAGTACATGTTTCTCCAAATACGTGGTTTCATCAAGTAGACAGTGCAGATGGAAAGAGTATACAATGGCAAATGGCTCCTTTTCCTCTGTGTTGTCCTTCCTCAGTCTCATTTTGGGAGCTTGCCATGTACTCTTTCTACACCATATAGTACAAGAAGACCATATGGCACTTGATCAACATGGATAAAATCCAGCACAGTGATGGTTTTTGACCAGCAAAATAATCAGTCACTCTTTTTCTGAGGCATGGTAATAAAATGTATGCAGGGCTGTAGTTTTTGGGTACAGAGAAAGCATTAAGGTTATAAGTTAAGCTCCCAACCATTTTCTCCTTGATACTTTCCCAGAGCATCAAACTAGGACCTAACACTAATATGACAAGAACAAGCGAGCTTAACAAATTAGCTTGTTGGCCTCCCACAAAGAAGACCTTGTTTACGTTGTAAGAATTAAAATTTATTTATGGTAAATCCTTGCCTAGATACTTCCTCCACATTTTTAAATATGCGTGTGAAGAGAAACTGGGACAAATGCTGCCGGATGGTTCCATGGGATATGGTTTGTGTTGATATATATGAAGTGAGCTCCACATAGGAAACGAAAGCAATATTTAGATTTTAAATTGGAACAGATCATCATGTTAATTTTTGCCCTTGTGTTCCTCTGCATGAAGTTGGTAAGGACTTCGCAACTCTGCCAGGAAAAATGAGCCCCAGATATCTTCTATTCAATGCATATTCTCTCTGAAGTACTGTATCACACACGATATTGGATTTGCAATGTCGTAAAAACATAATTTGCTAGAAATTGCATAGTTCCTATATTAGTTTGTAATAGCACCATTTTGTCCACAATGATCCACTTTCCTGGATTGATTTGATGTTTGCATTTATGGAAGACTGAAACTTCAGGTATTTGTTTTGTCTGAAGGGCGAATCATCTGTTTGTTTGTATTGAGCTGCTGTGCCAGTGTGCATTTATATGATTTTTCTTTTTTTTAAATCACAGTGTATATAGGGTGAAAATCTCATGTATGTCTGAGAGAGAAACTAAGAACTGATCTCTGCATCTAAGATTTAATTGTAATTGGAAATCAAGAACAAACACAAAATCTCCTCCTGCTAAAGGAGCATTTTAAGTGTACTCTTTAAGGAAGTGAGGTTTATACAACTCTGTTCTTTGGCCTTGTGTATTTTGAACCTGCTGGCCAGCTTCAAACAGACTTGACAAAAAGTACAGGGATGTCAAGCACATTCAGTATTTTAAAGTCTGTTGAAAATGGGCAGCAGGCTGCTGGGTTACTACTAGCTCCACAGAGTGAAAGGCTCATAATCTTGTCCTTTGTTAGATGCTAAAGAATCTGTGTGCAGGAGATATGTGGGAAATCAAATCTGATTAGTTCGGCTGCTGACAGAACTATCTTTTGAAGTAAGCTTTCCGATCACCCCTTTTTATTATTATTGGTACTAAAGACTTATAGTTGAAGATCTTAAAGAGAAAGTGATTTTTTTTTTCAGGAGGAATTATGAAAGGAGGAAGCAAAAGGGAGTGTCTTGGGCACTAACATTCAGAAGCTATTGAAAATGGAAAAGGAAATAGTGTGAGTATGAGTTGGAGAAGGAAACAAAAAATATTATATGGTCAGCTAGTCAAAGACTGAAGTTTAAGTAGTTTGAGACCACTGACAAGTAAAACTGTGGCAATCTAAGTTCTAATTTTTCTGTCACTCATACCAGTATTTAAAACCATATGTTTTTTTTTTCTGTAAGTAACTCTTGCAATGAGTTTCAGTCAGATGGATGATAGTGCCCATGAAGACTCCCACTGAGGTGTTGTCCTACCTTTCATCTGATTCTTCAAAGGTGTATCTACTCGAAGTTACTGCATCTAGTTCCAGCGGCTCCATTTATTTGTGTGCAGGTATTCTGTAAACCGGCACATGACCAGCCTTAGTGTGTATTCAATGTGCAAGTTCACACTTGTGGGATTGAAAGAGTTTCTTAAGATGTAAAATCCTGTAAATTCACACCCTCACTTACTAAATGGGAAAGTTCCAAAATAGACAAGCCCTCACAGGCTGTGTAACAACCAATAGAGGTGGATAAAGGGTTTTTTTCTATGCATTGGGGGTTTTTTGGTGGTTTTTTTTTTCTCCCTTAAACTGTTACTAGACCTTGCTATCTGAATTGACACCCAGGCAAATACTGTACTCAGGATTTTATTTAACTTAGATCTGTCATTCTTCCCAAATTTTGTATGTTTTTCATGAGGCACTGAGCTAGTTGCACAATCTACATGAGTATTCTGCCCAGTAACAGATTGCTGTGATGATTTGACCCAATAGTTCTGTGTATATTTCCATAGCTCATTTCTGTAAAATTCTGATCATGTCAGAAATACTTACCCTATTTGTGCTACTCACATAGTTCAATGCCAATTGGAGACTAGGTTAAATACTTAAAATATTAAAAGTTGTTGCCACTTATGGCAGTTCTTTTCTGTTAATTTAATTTTTATCCAAGACCAAACACAATTACTGCTATGGTTATCAAGATTACAATTATTTATTTACTAAGTATTAGTAAAAACGCTATTTCATCTTACAGTTTTGAATTGTTTTGGTGAAAAATAAACATCACATAATTTCAGAATTTTTCAAATACAAATTCAGCCAAATTCACTTTACTAATGAAATATGAGCCAATCTTTGTTTTCCACTAAGTTTAAACTTTAGCAAAAAACTTAGGAGCAGAAGTGTATTGTATTGAAACAAATACACGTTACCCTTGTCTGCTGCCTATGGTCATCAATATGTTGTGTGTGTGAATTGTGTGAGTACTATGTGTGGAAAAATCTCTATGTGTCAAAACACATATAAAGTGAATCTAAATATACGTGTAAAGTAATTAGAGCAAATGCTTTAATTGTATTTTGTAATGAGACTTTCATGCATTTATACTTAAATGAATATTTGTTTCTAAAATACTTAACTTTCATTAAGCTTTTCATATTGAACTTTTCTTTTACAGATCTGAAATCGTATTATAAAGGCAGGCAAGTATCATTATTCCTGTTTCACTGAAAATTAATAAAACTCAGCAGGAAGGACTCACTTCATATAGTATGGCTGGATAAAACATCTTTAGAGATTTAGATAGCTAGATAATGATTGAAGGTTGGGAAACAAGAAATGCTCTTTCACAAAAAAATTTTTTGTCAACTATTTTTAACAAGTAAAGAAATGGGCACAGGGTAAAAATAATTTAATCACAGTCTCATGGTAGAGCTGTGGAGGAAGAGACCAGATCAACATTCTGGCCCCATTGTAGTTGAAAGGAATGTTGTCATTTTCTTCTGTGGGTAGAGCATCATGCCAGGTCTCCCAATGCCTTCTTCCTAGGACTTCTCAGACTGCCTCTCAGAGTTAAGTATTATTGTAGCTATGTGGATCATCATCAAAAGACAATCTCACTGCACTTTGTGGACTGCGAGTCCCCTTTCAAGGATTTTCCTTTTTTTCCTTTTCCTTTTCCTTTTCTTTTTTTCTTTTTCTTTTTCTTCTTTTTTCTTGTCAGATGCATATATTTGTGTTTGGTCAAGAGGTGCAAAAGGACCTCCATACAAAATGAATCAATATTACCTCAAAGCTCATGTTGTCATTTGTTTGTCTGAAACCTACAGAAAAAATAATAGCTTTCATTAAATACAGAAAAATAGCTTGCTGGTTAAGACACTTCTAAATGAATTGTAGTCCCAAGCAACATTGGCATCCTCCACATTTTGCTATTTATATGTAAGTGTCTGCCTGCTGGAGGGATGTGGGAGAGTGACAAATCTGCAGGAAAATCTTTCATTTATGATTGCCTTATTTAGGCTGGGTGGATTAATTTTCTCTACTGCTGAGAAGCAGGTTAATAGGTCCTCCTACTTAAATCCAAGAACAAAGTGATTGCAGGCAAATACATTGCAAAGATTAGCTCATTTACTTCATGAGGAACCTTTACATAATTTCTTTTTAAATTTTCACTGAGTGCCAGCTATGTTCAGCTACATACTTTCAGTAAAAAACACATGGCTGAACTGTACTAGCAATATGAAGGTTTTATCATCTAGAATGTTATATTACTGTGCAAGCACTCTTTCTCCTAGATTGAGCACCACTGACTGCTTTTTTTTTCTATTTGAAAATATCAGCCATAGCTTTTATACTTTAGTATTAGTTTTATATCTTTATTTTTTTATGTAGTTTGAGTGAACAGCTGTTGTGTGAAAATCAATCAGTTATGACAAAACTGCAATAACCCTATGGCTACCGCTCAGGAAGAATTTCTTCCCCACAAGAAACTAAGGAGTAAACAGTGAAGAAATCCCAGTGAGACTGTTTAGATGACATGTAGGGCTAAGTATTATGATGAATTAGTTGGCGACTTTACCAAAGGAAGTCCCCAAATCTTTTTTGAAAAGACAGACACTCTGAAGAAAATGCTGGCATTTGAGTTAGTAGGAAGTTTTAATATATCTTGTAAGTGCTCTCAGTTGAAAGAAAGTCCTAGATCTCTAGCTGTCTATCACTCTTCCTCTCATGCTTAGTAACAAAGAAATCATATTTCACTGAATTCCAGCACCAACCGCTCTCTGTCACACTGAATCCTACCAAACAGAAGTGAAACAATATTTACAATAACTATTTCTCCCTAGTTTTGTTACAGGTATTTAATTAAATATATCATTAATATAGATCATTTGTGTACTGTTTTCTTAAGTGAACAGGTGACTTTCATAATGGAGAAATTAGACACTCCACAGGAGATAAAAAATTAAAGATTGAGAGAGGGTGAAATGCCTAAATTTCTGCACTGAATGAGATTTGATTCTCATTGTATTTGTGATAATCTTCCATTGCAGAACCTGGAGGGAAGTTTGCGTCATCTCAAATTGGGTCTCCTCCATGAGACTGGCTAAAGCCCCCAGACCAGAACTTGGTGGCTGCAGTTTACTCTTTCCTGCTGATGATTATGGAACATCACACAATAGGAATTATTTCAGGGAAATTTAATTATTTCATGGAAAAAGTACCTACATTATTGAATTCAGAATTGATTTCCATATGACATTGTGATTACATGTGTGTAAAACATGTTTTAATGATAGCTTTTTTACTGCTGATCTTTCCTTTTTGAAATGTAAAGTTCAGTGCATGTAACTGACAGATCAGTTTTTAATTAATCAAGTGTTTCACAATATTTTTTGTTTTACACCAGTCTCGCTTTAGTGATTTTAATGGCTTCTACTCAGTGTGAGATACTGGCCAAGAGTAATGGCGAACCAGGCCCAAAATTGTCATGGGCTTGGTGACAGCCACCTGGCCTGCTCCTGAGCACCAGTGATGCCACATCTCTGCAAAGAGCAGGAGCTTACAACACAAGCAAAATCAGCGTGAGGATGACAGGCTCCTTAACTAACCCATTAAAAGTGCCTCCTATTACGACAACAGACTTCCCAGCTTGAACTCAGACCTGTCTCGTCACTATGAACTTGCCTGATGCCTGGGGCTGGGGCTGCCCCTGGCTGCTCCCCGTCCTGCCCTGCTCCCTAGCTGAGATGGTAGGACAGGGCCCTGGCTGTCCAACCCTGCCCAGACGGACCCCGTGGTGACACCCTGCTGCTCCAGGCCCCTAGGGAGACCCCAGCCCCGATGGCACCCTGACGCCCTCCTTCCTAAAAAAGCCTGCTGCATCCACCTGTCGCAGCACCGCTGTCGTGCGAGCTGCCCCACCACATCTACACCACCCCTGTGAAATCGTAGCCCAGACACGTTTTACAAGGAGGCAAAGAAAGGCCAGAAGCCAGTAGCAGCGACGCTCTTTGGGACATGAGTCAAGTCACAAAGCGGTCTTGTTTTCTATGCAGTCCATCAGTATTTTTGCTCTGCTCACGTGTGTTTGAGCAAACAAACCCAAGCTCTCAGTTTTCATTGTCAGAAAACCTCACTGGGTGTGATCCTTTCCTGTAACAGCTCTGGTGGGATGGAAGGGATAGCGTGTTAAAGGACAGCAGCGCAGAAGTGACAGGAAGGCAGGATGGATGCTGAAGGCCCATGAACACCTCTTCAATCCAGCTCCCTTCAGAAAAGGAAGCACAAGTCTTCACCACCAGAAAAGGATTAATAAGAGATTTTAGTTAAATAAAAGAAAAAAAAAAAGAAGAAAAAAGCAGGAACCAAAGGAAAGTAATTCAGGGGTATTGTGCTTAGAGCATGCTATCACAAGTTTTACGTGATAAAATCTTCTCATCATGAACTAAATGCCATTTCAGGTGTTCTGACTTGTCCTGTGAATAATAAAACTGGTATCTGCTTCTGTGAATTTCCTGTTTATATATTAATTGTCTAAAATCAAAGTTAAGGAGATTCAAGAAGATTCAAAAAGGCTCTTAATCTCCTTGCTCCTCATACACAGTCACCCAGGAAGAATGTTAGGAACCAGAAAACTAGTTCATTGAAGCAAACTGAAATATCTTTCCTTTAAGAAACACATTTTAATGAGTTCAATCTGTTGGAAATGTGACTTCTTCTTGCAAAGGGAGACACAGAACAGCTTTTGAAATTGATTTCCAAATTAGATGTAGTAGCTGCTATGACTTTTGCCAGCTACAAAACAGCAGCAAGATGAGAAGTGCTTATAGGCACGAAGCTGACATACTTATTTTGTGCGCACAGAATGACTCAAAGGTTAAGGAGGAAGAAGAGACATTTGTCATCCTGATGGCAGAACACAACCTTTTGTATTCCTGTGGTGATGCTTTAATGAAATTTATCAAAAGGACTTTCCACAGACCTAAAACCTGCCAAGAACACAAACAGATGAGTAACAAAATTCAGTGGCCCAAACAGAGAAATGTATGCTTTAGTGTGCTAGTATGTTACTGATTTCTCTTTGTTATGCCAATTTCCTTCTTTCACTCCTTCCATGCCATTGCCAAACTACCCCCTTCCTCCTCCTTGCCCTGAGCTTTTCTTGCTGAGCACAACATCACATGGTATGGAATATCCCTTTGGTCAATTTGGGTCTGCCATCCAGGCAGTGTCCCCTGCCAGCCTCTTGCCACTCTGAGTCTGCTTGCTTTTGGGGGCAGAGGGAAAAGACAGAGCTTTGACTCCTGGGATGGGGAGTAAAACCTACTGGGACGCTCCTGAACATGCAAGTAATCTCATTGAATTGGTGTGTGACTTAACAGAAGGATGCCTTGCAATGAGACCCAGCAGCTCCTAGCTTGGTTTTGGGGCTTGGCCTGTGGCTATTGAGCCTCTGTTCAGCACCATCACGGGAGCAGGGGAAGGAGGGCCTCTACTACTGAGGAGACCATGGCTGAGGCAGGCACCCAACCCAAGCTGATCTTGGCGTCCAACAATCCAACACGCTGCTTCTCCTCTCCCAAGTGACCTTCTTGACAGATGGGAACCAAGTCATCGACTGTTGTTATGGACGTTGGGGGAGGGGCATGGAATGAGGGAGTAACATCATGGCATGGGATGAGGAAGTATATATGTCAAGGGACAGCAGATAGTGGTTAATGAGGATGTGTAAACCTATTGGATGTAAAGATGGTTTAAGTATGTAGTACAAGTTATAAATGTGGGTAAGAGGGCATTTAAAGAATGAGAAATAGAACGGAAAGGAAAAAGAAAGGTATGCTTTAGAAGGATCAAACATTGCAATGCAGTCTGGGTTAGAGAAGTGAGCGGAAAAGTCAGAGCAGGGTACAGAAATGAAACAACATAGGAACGGGATGGTCAGAGGATACTTAGATGTGTCAGATAAGGTGGGACCTGAACATGACGTGAATGATATGGAATAAGGAGTGGAGGTTGCACTGGTCTGGCTGGGATGGAGTTAACTTTCTTCATAGCAGTCCCTATGCTGCTGTGCTTTGCATTTGTGGCTAAAATGGCATTGGCTGTTGCTCAGCAGGGTCTTGGCTGTTGCTGAACAGTGCTTGCACAGCATTAAGGCTTCCTCTCCACCCACCCCCCCAAAAGGCCCGCAGGCTGAGGGTGGCAAAAGGCTGGCAGGGGACACTGCCTGGAGGGTGGACTGACCAAAGGGATACTCCATACCACCTGACATCATACCTCAGCAAGAATGGCTCGGGGCAAGGAGGACGAAGGGGGGACATTCATGGTGATGGTGTTTGTCTTCGCAAGCAAGTATTGCGCATGCTGAGGCCCTGCTTGCCAGGAAGTGGCTGGACATCTGCCTGCCGATGGGAAGTAGAGAATGAATTCCTTATTTTCCTTGGCTTAAGTGTGCAGCTGTTGCTTTGCCTATCCAACTGTCACTAAGATGATCCACGAGTCTTCTTTCCTTTCTTCTACTTCTCCCCATCCTGTGGGAGAGGGGAGGATCAAGAGGCTGAGTGGGTGTTAGCTAGGGTGAACCCACCACAGATATAGATGATAATTCTTCCCTGGTACACAATATTTGTGTGGTTTACTGTATTTTGAAGACATACAAAACTATGTTAAAAACAATTCTTACATTTATTTAGTCATTTACCCATTTTCAACCAAAGCTTAAAACCATATTGACAGATTTTGGCATTAGATCGTGTAATTAGTGGTTCTTCACTGGGCCTGTCCCTCTCATAAACACTTGCACAGCTTTCAAGATGACGTACTGCACTGTTGGAGAAAGAAAAATGTGCGTAGAGATGTAGCGCAGTCAGCACTTGAGAGTGTGGGAGCAGAATGCCTCACGCTGACGCCTGCTGAGGGCAGTTTGCAAAGGCTTAGTGTGAAAACGTGGTCACACTCACCGAAGATGTGAAACTTGTTGTCACACTTGAAATAAAAAAGTCACTGAAAATGAGATTCCTTCAGCAAACACATCTACCAGAATGGAATTTGTACTCCTTCTCTGATTAAGGAGAGAAGCTGGAGTATAGGAGGAACAATATTAACAGTTATCTGACCAGCCAGCTATCAATAGTAAAGTTATAGTAAAAATCTTTCCTCCTGAAGTTATTGGTAGCTCTATCGCTCTTCTTCTTAATCTAGAGCTCCAGTGTCCTGATCGTCAGTACATACCACTTCCTAATATACACACTTTTACAGAGAAAAATACATGAATTCATGTTACCAAAATATGTTGCCTTTCTGACTTCCAGAAAATGCCTGGAGGTTAGTCCTCTTTTCCTTAGCATCTCATCCTTTTTCACAGGGCAAAAGTGTTGAATAATTTTTTTAAACACTTATTTCTCCATCTGTTTGCATGTATTCTGTATTTTTTGAGTTTGGTAGAAAAAATGTGAAAGCAAGAATTAGTTTCTCCAGTATCCCAGCTGACAAAGTTCAGATTTATTTAATTTCTTTAAAAAAAATAAAAAAGAGGGAAAAAGCAATTTTCCCTGATTAATAATGTATAGTCTAAAATGAAAGATAGAAGCGGGCAGGGGAGGGAGGAAGGAAGCTGCTGCCCTGAGCAATAATTTGGCTTTATAAGTTGTAAAACAGTAAATGTGTTATGTGACATCTGCAGGATTTGAATAGCACCTTATCTTTATCCATTTTTAATACTTGAAAGATCTGTTGCAGATCGGGACACATGCATTCTGTTTGCAAGCTGACAAAGTCTGTTCTACAGTCTGCTCCCAGCTACGTGATCAGGTAATTTAAGAGTATTCTGAGGCACTTGGCAGCTGTACTATGTTTACAAATAAGGGCCTTGGCGGAGCTTATCTGCCTTACGCAGGATCTTTTTCTTTGACAGCCAAAGGCTTGATGCTAGTGAGATTGTTTGAACAGTATAAATGCTCTTAATGTAGAATCTAATATGCCAAAATGCATATTAATACAGCTTCTGGTGAGTTTTTCTACAAAGACAGTCTCTGCCTTGTCTTTGAACTCTTGTAGGAATTTCAATTTAAGATTAAAGAGGTACAAAAAGTGCACTTACTGGAAAGACATTAATTTGGGTTTTTTTCTGCTATATGCAAAAAGTAAATAAATTCAGATGATCTTAGCTGTTGTGGTAGTTGTGGGTAGCTCACTGTCAGGATGAACAGATTACTGTGTAGAATATAGGAAGCAAGGACAGACTTTCCAGCAAAATAAACTAATAATCAGTGCATGAGCTGGCCTTAATCTTGTAATGGGGAACTGATGCCTCTGAACTTTATGTTCTTTATTTTTCCCCAGGCTTTATTAACTTCATAAAAAGAAAATGTATAGGGGATTTTATGTTGGATCTGTGTCATTTTGGCTCTCTAGATCAAGGCTTAGCTTACCCCTTCTGTTACCTCATTGGTTTTAGCATCATGACTTCATGTATATTGTCTGCTTCTTTTTCTGATAATTAGCTCTCACTAAGAATTGTGCTATATTTATGGTGTAAGAATGCCCAAACTCCCTATCACTTCCTGTCTATATAAAATAACTCCCTGTTTTCATCTTTACAATCTGTAAGCTATCTGTGTATTTGGAAAAGAAAGCCACCAAAATCTGATTCAGTGAGCTCTGTGCTCATGGAGTTGATATAAAATTTTGGATGTTAATCTTGCACCTTCTCTATCCCAACAGCTGCATGCTAATAAACTTTCAGAGTGATTCTAGGACTCCTTTTCAAAGTTTTTAAGGACTTTTTTTAAAAGATAGCAAGCTGAAATGCAGCTTATAGCATAACAGTACTGTAACTATTCTTTGGAAATCATAATTTAGAAAAGCCCTGAGAGATCTCCTGGAGATATTTTGTGCTGCTCCCTAATATCAAGTAAAATACACATGCCATTTAGTTTAGATAGACCTTATTTCGTCCTCTGTGGGAGCTTCTTTTCAGATGACAGTCTATAGGCTAATCGAAACAAAATGCCGAGATCAGACTTGGTCCACATATCTAGAAATAGAAAAATAGCTTTAAAAAAATTAAAAATGCTTGCAAATTGTATTTTTTGCTGTGCTTAATCAGCTTATTATTCACAAAATAAAATTATATTAATGACTAGTAGATGGCTTCTGGTTTTCCAAAACTGATGTTCAAGCAAATGGGAATTGTGGGTCTGTACTTGGGTTTGGTTTAGTTTTTTTAAAAAATGTAAAGTAATCTTACTCTTTGCATTAGGGAGCATGTTGCTCGCACATTCAGAGATAATTCAGTTCCATTGTAGATAAAGTTTCTTGCCCCAGGGGGTCTGAGTTTGTTCGTAGGTGTCAATATGGTCTGAACATCTGCTCTGCTGAAACAATATTTTACAATATTTATCCAACTCCTTATTGAGACATGACAACATGTGCTCTGCCTCCTTAGAAATACAGGGGATGTATTTGTTCCCGTAGACAGGACTTGGCTTAGCAAATGGTTTGTGCTTGTGTTTGTGCTTGATGAGTGATAGGATCCCTTAATGAATGTTAGTTGTTCCAGGAAACTACTATTGTTCTTCTATAATAGCAGGACAAGAAGAAAGTCATCATATTAACATGAAGGGAAGCTCTTTTGTGATACTACTCAATGCAAATGGATCTTTCCTGGGCTTACCAAAGGCTGTACCGAGAAACACGGATGATTGAAGATTGATTCCAAATATCAATTTCAAGAAAAAAAAAATTGTTAAATATCTTCTGAACGAAATTCCACTGCTAACAACTATTTACTGCCTTAAATCTTGCCTTGAAGGAACTGATTTTTTTATATAATACAGCCCATCTAAAGCAACAAGCAAAGTAACTAATTGCATAAAAAGTTACAATAGCATCAGCAAACTGAAAATGACTGTCACTTGGTGCAATGTCGAGGGAGTGCAACCATGCATCATGTGCAGCATTTAATTACAACGTCATCAATCATTATAATATCTTCAAAAAACATTGAACTACATACCAAGTGTCCTTCTTCTTTTAAAGGATTACAGTTCCTTTTTCCTGGGTTGTCCTCTGGGTTTTACTTCCCTTCCCATTTGGCTGTTCAGGCGTACGTTGCCCTGCAGTACTCCTGTGACCAATGTTACAACACCAGAATGTTGTTTGTCACGGCCACTGTGAGAGAAGGATAGTATCTTCATTTTCTAGACAGGCATTGGTGTAGCAGGACTAAGGCTCTGGCTACGCAGGGGCTTTCACGCAGGAGATCTAAAGCACCATGCCTGGAATGTGTTCATCAGGAGATTGACACAAGATGTGTGAACCCCCTGTTCCACTCCAGGAGGTGTAACTGAGTAAGAAGTTGCTGCTCCCCAGCAGCGAGAGAGCGGGGGTGTGGGGATGTCATACTGCAGTTCTGCTGGTCAGATACCTCTTACCATCACCATTGATTCTCCTTGTTAAGTCTGTTCTCATCCCCTTTCAGCTCCGCTTACCCTGCTTATTGTTCTCCCCTCTGCCCCCTGTACCTCCCTGGTTGCTATGAAAATGACTTTCTGATCTTTTCCTACTGTTAAATCTCATTGCAGCCAAAAGTGACTGTCAGCCATTCTAGTAAGCCCTATTTTCTCAGTGTTGCCCAATGACAGGACTCTGCTGTTGCCCCCCTTCACTGTTGATTGGGAAAATTATAAGCACCAGCAGAATGAAATGACCTGATTGTTTTCTGTTCCATTACTGTCCATCTTCACTGTTTCCTTTTGGATACAGTTTCTTTGTCAGCCCAGTTGGGACAGGAGCAAGTTGATTTTCCAAGTATAAGCAGGGCTAGAAAGATTCCTCAGAGCCTCATGGTATTTTCCTCAGGAACCTTTCTGCCTGCTATGGGAGAATGGGTGACTTCATATCTTCAAGGTCGTTGCTGTCCTATGTAGTTAAGGTTTTCAAAGTGATTATAAAGTATAGTTTTCTTTAAGAGAATAAAATGGTGAAAATAGGTTGATTTAAATAGAGGTGATAATGAAGTCTTCTTTTCCACATAACTTTCTTCAGCTGGAAGTCATAACTCACCAATGCAGTGCTATTATTAACAAGTCTTTTCAATTCTAAACTGTGTGAGATCCTTAATTTGTGAACATAGCATTTTACACCATTTTAAAGCGCAAAACACTTTCTTCCTTGGTTAATTAACACTAGCTAGACACCCACAAGAGCATAACCCTGTAATGCATCCAAATAACAAGATTTAATTGATTCTTCTATGGCCTATTAAAAATGCATTGAGGGCCTAAAAGATTTAAATGGGAAAAATAGAAAAACTCCCAGACTGGCCTCCATCTGACACTGAGACTGCATCTGAAAATTCTAATAAATGGAAAACTACTCTATATGTAATTTTCCAACCAATCTCTAACCGTACAGAAGCAATGATATGGAAGTTAAAACAAGAAATTGTTACTTAATGCTAAATATAGCCCTTTATTTTGTGGGGGTTTTAGACTGAATGCAAGATGAGGTGAATAAGTTGAATTCAGCCTCATACATTATTCACAGGGACTGAGCTAACATGATCATTCTTTTTCGTTAAAGCCACTGCAAATAGCACAGCTATTCATTTTAGCACTGTTAATACAATGAAGACATGTTAATATGGAACGTCAGTGTCTCAAATCTCTGTTACTATTCTATCAAATCCATGTATGTTTAAATGATTTTTTCTATATACTCTTATCTTTTCCAACTCTAGTACTTTCCACTTAATTTTTTAATGATTTAAAATACATGCAAATACAGCACAAACTGAAATAGTTTATCTACTTTTATGCAATAAACTCATTAAACCCTGTTGGCTGCTCTTTATTTCTTGCAGCAGTCTTGTATTGAGAGGA
>WAAD01017065.1:603-34607 GCA_013389945.1 Fregata magnificens | reverse complement strand
AGTGTGGCAACTGCTTATACTGGAGTGAAAGGACAGGGTGTTTTCTCCAGATTTCCTCTTCAGTACTGATCAATTGTCCTTTGGACACACACGCAGACACACACACCCACAGAGAGCTCTTTAAAATTCTAATGCATTTACTGCAAGATATGGTAAAAGGTAATGCTGTACGTACAATTGCTGAGTCTGCAGAGGCAAAATGTGATGAAGGGTAAATCAGAAAACAGTGGGGTTTGTCCAGTAAAGGTGAAGGTGCTGTGGGTAACCGGCAGAATGGTCAGGCTTGGTGTCCTGCATCGGGGTGGGGGGCAGTGGTGAAGCAAACCCTCTATTTCTTCTTTTTCTGGAGGTTGTGACTGCTTTTTGTATAGGTGCTTGTCACCTCTTCTGTGTTTTCACCAAATGTGTGATGTTTTACATGTGTGGGATATCCATTCTTCATAACGTCCTACAACAGGACAGGATAGAGCTTATGAATCTCTCCGGGTTGTACTCTTTTAGTGACTAGTAATTGACTGTTGGTGATCTGTGCCTGTACCATTGGGTCTCCGGTGTTATCCTGTGCCTGTCCTCTGGAGGCCTTTGCTGTGCTCTCTGCTTGTGCTCTGCAGCATACCTGCCACAAGGGCTTATCGCATGCACATTCAAATTAAGACAGACCTGCCCCCTGCTTTTCTTCATCATAAGCCTGCTGTGGGTCTCCTTGCACTTTAGTCATCCACATGTTTAATGGCAGAACAGATTCATTTTCCACAGAACTGGCTCTTAGAAGTGCTGAGCACAATCCCACAGGAAGTTAATGACAGTGTAAAGCACTTAGCGATTCCAAAATATCACATCCCACGTACGATGAGCAGTTGTGCAAAGGCAGTTATGCTTAGTAAGAGGAATAAGCACCCTTCAAGGTGAAGAACTGCACTTTGTAGATGACTCTTAAAGCAAAATCTCTAATGGTGAGTTAGATCAAGCTTTCCATGGAGCATTAAATCTCCTTTATTAATAAAGAAATCAATTATCACACTCCAGCAATTTACCATTAACATTTGTTCTGCATCACTTAAAAGGCTGAACGGTCATAATCGTAAGCAAAGAATAGAAACAAAGAAAAGCTGTCCCCTAATTCCCCAAATAGTGTTTTAATTAAATTTCCCACAAAAGGGGAGCATTCACATTACAAAAAAAGTAATATAAATCTCAGAGTCCTTAGCTGTTACCTTAGCTATTAGCATTTTTACTAGTTCTTGTTGACATAACTTCAATTTGTCAGGCACATGTTTTTAAAATACACTTTTTATCCTAGTCGAGGCAAGCATTTAGTCAGTATAATAGTCTCCCAAGATGTGCCACATAGCCTCTGACAGGGTGGAAGTAATCTGCATGCTGTGCTTTAATCTATAGAGCACACTTCAGCTGGTTAGTATTCCTGAAGATGATCATGTTAATATAGCGTTCTTCAGAAACAATACACATCTCACTGAGACATCACAGCATGCTTTCAAATTGTGAAAGGGGCAGGGTTCTTATGAGGCAATGAGAAAAAAGGGCAAAGTGTGCCTGTGTGCCAGTGTACTTTCTACGTCAGAGAGTCACAGGCGTGAATGAATGGTTAGAAATTAATACAGGAAAGATTTTAGCTAATAACTCTTCAAAGTATGCTTTATCCATCAACGTTGGAAGGGAAAGTGGTGGTTTAATGCCCATTAGTTAATAACAGAGAACTGTANCTCTTTCAAATGTTGTCTTGTACTTGCATGACAATTATTCATCCTTCTTGGTATTCACATCTTCTTTTTGTTAAACACTTCTGAAAGCTTATGCAATGCTGAATTTTCTATGCATGGTTTGATTAGACCAAGGTCATACAAAGCTGTCACTTTCTTAAGCATTTTACTGAAACAAAGTTTGCATCAATGACATTTTCTTGTTTTGTTTTAAATAAATAGTGACAGGACTCTCTATAGCTGGCCTGCTGCTCAGGGTTAGCAGATGCTTTTTGCTCTGCAGCTTGGTTTCCCAGCTGAATCGATGGCAGGAGATTTGGGTGTAGTGTGGGTGCTGTTTGTTTTCTTTAGTTGCACTCATGTGGACTGGTTCTGGAACAGACAAAGTCACAAATGTGTTTCAGGACTCTTACCCTCTCTTCCATGACACATTCCCAGAAAGTAAAGTGACCTCAAATTGTGGGTACATAAATTAAAACAGAGAGTAAATCTTCCTTNTAGTCTCCCAAGATGTGCCACATAGCCTCTGACAGGGTGGAAGTAATCTGCATGCTGTGCTTTAATCTATAGAGCACACTTCAGCTGGTTAGTATTCCTGAAGATGATCATGTTAATATAGCGTTCTTCAGAAACAATACACATCTCACTGAGACATCACAGCATGCTTTCAAATTGTGAAAGGGGCAGGGTTCTTATGAGGCAATGAGAAAAAAGGGCAAAGTGTGCCTGTGTGCCAGTGTACTTTCTACGTCAGAGAGTCACAGGCGTGAATGAATGGTTAGAAATTAATACAGGAAAGATTTTAGCTAATAACTCTTCAAAGTATGCTTTATCCATCAACGTTGGAAGGGAAAGTGGTGGTTTAATGCCCATTAGTTAATAACAGAGAACTGTAATATCCCTTTAGATTTTTAAGCCGGACTAAACAAGCTGAAGGTTTTGCCAGTAAGAAAGCTTTGCTAATGTTCAGGCTAAGTCTGCACTGATGGTTTCATAACACTGCTCTTTCAAATGTTGTCTTGTACTTGCATGACAATTATTCATCCTTCTTGGTATTCACATCTTCTTTTTGTTAAACACTTCTGAAAGCTTATGCAATGCTGAATTTTCTATGCATGGTTTGATTAGACCAAGGTCATACAAAGCTGTCACTTTCTTAAGCATTTTACTGAAACAAAGTTTGCATCAATGACATTTTCTTGTTTTGTTTTAAATAAATAGTGACAGGACTCTCTATAGCTGGCCTGCTGCTCAGGGTTAGCAGATGCTTTTTGCTCTGCAGCTTGGTTTCCCAGCTGAATCGATGGCAGGAGATTTGGGTGTAGTGTGGGTGCTGTTTGTTTTCTTTAGTTGCACTCATGTGGACTGGTTCTGGAACAGACAAAGTCACAAATGTGTTTCAGGACTCTTACCCTCTCTTCCATGACACATTCCCAGAAAGTAAAGTGACCTCAAATTGTGGGTACATAAATTAAAACAGAGAGTAAATCTTCCTTCAACGTGTCACAGCTTTCTCACTTTCACTAGCACAACCAAAGGAAATAACAACTTCCAGGACATGTTGCCAAGAAGGAACTTTTGCTTGGGATGCAGTGAGAGAAGCCTTGGAAGGTTTTATATGACAGTGCCAGTAGGAGACACTTGCTGTTAATTGGTATGTTTGGAAAAACAAATTTTGAATGGTTTCAGTGGGAAATTATGCAAAACACATAGGAACATTTAGTCTTGCTGTTAACAGGAACTTTTCTGTAGAAAACAATGAATAACAGGAGCACAAGGTTTGACTCAGTGTTTTGAACTTTGAGCTTCAACTTCAGTGTTGTGTTCCACTCAGTAATATGCAAGGCCTTAATTACTGCATGGGTCTCTGGCCCCAAAAGGGATTTGAAACTATTTATGCCAGTGCAAACAATCTAAGAAACAAAAAAAATTGTTACAGAACCTGAATTAACACAAACGTGCTCTAAAGAGTCTTGCTGTTTTTTGACAGAAGTGACACATTGCTGAATTCCGTAATAATAGAGGAGTTCTAAATAGCTTTACACTTCCTGTGCCAGAGGATTTATTGCAATAAAGCTGTGTACTCAGAGTAATATGATAATTAAAGTGTTGTGGATTGTAGTGCTAGACAGCTATGGTTTTGTGCTACATTTTTGTGTTTTAGTTCCCCCAAATTATATGTATGATTCACATACATATATTAAAGAAGAGTGGAAAGAGGTTGAGTAAAAGCACTCAAGCTTCTTTGTCTTGAGATGGCAGCATGAGATGCCTAAGGTGGGAGCATAGCCCCTGTAATTTTCTCACACAATAGGTACAGAGAGAGAGAGAAAGAGACTTCTGCCAAGGGTGATTCAGAGGTTAAGTGAGCAGAACTGCAGTTTGGACGTGACTCGTTCTGTTCCATTGCGGAGGAACCCAGGGCAGTCTGCTCCTGATTTAAAAGGCTTGGTATAATGACTACTTTGAAGTGAAGTAGGTCTGGGCCTTATAAGAGGTGAGCTTTTTTGTTTGGTTTGGTTTGGTTTTTGACAAGTTTCCTAAGGCCAACTCCTTTGTTAACTAAACTATGGGAAGTATCTCTCAGATTCACAACATGAAAAATTGTTTTCCCATTATACAGAATGGGCAAAAGCTTTTGGCACTAGAAAAAGTCTCTGGGACTGAATTTAGTTTCTATCCCAATCCTATTCATATATAGCTTGTCAGCTATCGTGACTCCTATTGTCATCCCCTGGTCCCATAAAATACATATCATGCATTATGGGACAAGGAAACATAAAGGTGACTATCACCAAATTTTTTTTGGTCAGTCACTCAGTTTGTGGCAGCTACCCTCATCCCTATCACTGTCAAATGGACCTTCTGTTGTTTGCATATGTGTAACAGTTGGACAAGGGTTTAAATATTTGTATTTATTCTTACACTTGTTTTATCGTCTTATTTATACTTCTAGTTTACTCTCAGACTAGAAAATAATATATTTTTTAACAAAGCGAAAATCAAAACCAGTAATTGTAAAATGTCATTTTTAAAGATGTATGTATGCTGGAAATTAATACCACTTTTCTTCTTGGAGTGTATTCTGAAAAGGACTAAACTTGCTTTTGATGTCCATACACCTATTTCTATTAACAAAAAATATTTTTGAATTTATGAATGGAAAGTGTTACAAAAACAAATAAAATCCTGAATCTTTTAATGTTATTCTCTTAGAAAGGAGACTTTTGATATCTATGTAATACTAAGATGTCTTCTGCCATCAGACTCTTAAATATTTGGGGAAAAACATACAAGAAGTGATACAGTTATAATGTAATTGTAGAGTAAATCAGTAGAGGGCTTTGTGAAATATTTCACATAAACAAGCTATAAACAAACATCCCAGAGTTACTAAACTAGATTGTCACAATCAATTTTGTCACAATGGAATCAGTCTCAGGTGCAATGGAAAAACACTACTTGATTTTGAAAGTTAAGGTCTATATTTACCTTGGCCTACAGTTGAATTTAGAGCCTCTTTTCATGCCAAAGGTAGGCAATAATACTTGATCATGCATTTTTCTCCTGAACTACATCATATACACGTAAAGCCAAAACACGGTATTGCCACTAGGCTGGCATACTCTAGGGCACTAGACATGTATATGTAGACAAAATCCAAGGATTTAAAAGATTCAACTTTTATAGGATTAGGTCAAGATCAACCATCTAAGTTTGAGGAAGATAGGGTTGAATGGACCTCAGAAATCCTTGAAAAGCCAACCTGGAGAAACTCTTCAGCTCCAAGTTGATATTCTTTCTGGAAAAGAGAGAGTTAATCCAGGAAGACTGAGGAAACACCAGCCCCTACCAGTCTTTCTTTGGTGTATAGAATTCAATAGCTAATAGTTATTTCTTTCAGTCTGGGTTGCCAAGCTGCCCCACTGAGGAATTCCTCTATGAATTCTGTGGGTTTGTTTAATTTCAAATTTGCCTTGCTATGTGTCTTTTAGGAGGAAAAAGAGTCAAATGTTTGGTGAAATTAAGGGATGGAGGGTTGTTTTTTGGTGGGTGTTTTTCGGGGTTTTTCTTCTAAGTGAAGGCTTTAATTCTAGAGGAGTGTGTTGAGGGAGTTGGTTATTGGCAGCTATTTTTAAGGACTATAAATCATGGACTGGGAAAGACTAATAATCTTGGGAAAGCAGAAATAACTGCTCTGAAAGAAAGCCTTACTATTGCCTCTGTACAAGGTCAACAATAAAAGAAAATAGTGAGCAGATATTCTCTTCTCTCTTGGGTGCTATTCCAGGAGCACACTAATATCACTAATGTGATATTGTCTGTCAGTGGTTGTTCTGGGGAAAATTCTGTGAAAAAACCTAACAAAACCTTTGCATTTCTTCACTGGAAGTGCAAGTCAGAGGCCTAGAGTCCTAAAGGCTCCTAGATACCATAATATGTCAAGAATTAACTCTCAGTTCTCCAGGAGTGATCCCTAGGTTGTAAATGTAGCTATTCTGGTTATTTTTTCTAAGTTCAAAAAGTATATTGGGCAGCAATCTTGAGACTTCTGGAGACAGTTCTTGGAAGAATTTGTCAAAAAGATCTTGTGAAACAAAACCTTTGGAATTATTGTGCCAAAGCAACTTAGTAGAAGATATCACCCTGGTTTCCACTTTGATGTTTCCACATCTATTTGTCTGGTTTCTTGAAATATTAATGGTTTGTGTTCTTGCAGTTGTAACATAGGAAGGTGTTGTTCTGTAAGCGGAACTTGTGCTGCCTCATTTTCTCTTGCTTTCGTCTATGAGCTTGTCTGTCTTCTTCTCCTTCAATGTACAAAGCTAATGTGGGGAGAAGAGAAGAACAGATTTCTATTACCCAGCTCTCTATTTTTGTAAGAATTGCAGAAAATTAGGAATGGGGTTTAAAAGTTAGTTCCACCCAATAACTTTACAATGTATTGACAAATATCAGTCAAATTTGAGCATGGCAGACAAATTAACCAACTAAAGTATGCCCTAAGTCTGATTTCCTTGAGAATGAAAAATCAGCCAGGAGATATAGGTAGTTTAAAACAATGTAACTATGTTCAGAAAAGAGAACAAGGGAAGGAAGTAATTATATCATGTTTTATTTTTTCTCTCACTCCAGGGCCTGATTTAGGTCTGTCAAGATCAATTTATGAAGCCGTTTTACCCTTCTCTTTTTGATTGAAATATCTCTTGAATTCCCTCTTGAGAGGAGTGACAATCCTGTTTTATTTTCTTTCCCTAGTGGTTCTTTAAAGCAAAATCCAAAGAAATTACAGAGGGTTTTTTATTCGATTGTATAGAAGTTATGTTTTACAGTGAGAGCTTTACATGACTCTCTATGGATTGGCATTCTTGAATTTCCCTAGACATGCTTCAGCAGGTTTTGTGTAATACGAAATTTACAGAGTTTGCCAAATCCCTCAAAATATTTACCGAATTCCAGTTGACGTAAACTGTTTCATGCCACGAACCTAACTTGATTTTGAGGAATTCAAATAAGATGATCAGGTTAATGAGTGAAGTGATGGTTTCCAGCCATTCTTGAAGAGACAGATGACAAGGGTCTAATGCAGGGTTCAGCAGTCCCTTTGGTCTTCAGAAATCAACTCTGGCTCCTGTGGGTCCTGGTCCGAAGGTGGAGGAAGGACCACTTCTTTAATCATTTCCTCAGTATGGGATCAAAGGATGAGGTTTTTTCTTTCCTCCTGTGCTCCTCTCAAGCAAACTCAATGACTACTCTAATAGGCCCTGAAGTTAGGAGCTGGTTCTTCGTTAATAACAACCTGTTAAAATGTCAACTTCCCCTGCTCTCCACTCCTAACAAAATAGCTTGAGGGTTCTGAACAAAATAAATCAAAATTTTATAATTAATTTCAAATATGTCCTTGGACGTGTATGTATTGTACTAGCAAAGCTCTGCTGCTGCACTCCGTTTAGTTAACTGAGAATAGTTCACATACACAAAAAAATGAGTATTTCTGAGGTTGGTTTACCAGTTTTATAAAACCAAGTTTCTAACTTTGGACTCTCCAGTTTATATTTTTTCTCAGCAGAATTATTAGCTTCCAAAGAAAAGTATGAAGTAAATAGTTATTTACAATAAAAAAGAATCTTACATCAGGCAATCAAAATAAGATTTTATCAGAAAAATGATCAAGGTGTAATAATGAAAAAGCGATAGTAATAATAACAGTAAATGATGATAGGTATTCTGACTGATCAGAGGAAATTACATGAGACTAAAGGAAAGGGTTTAAGCACTGGTATAGCATATAAATAGAAAATGAAATGACAATGTGAAAAGGAAAAGAATAAAGCCCTGGCAGGGTGCTTTTATAACAGTTCTTCGAGGTCCATCTTTAACAGAGGAGGTCCCATTGAAGGCCCACTGGGCTTTTTGAAATTCTAAAGACATTAAAAGATGTGTCTTGTTTTTATGGCCATGTCCCGCTGAGCCATGCCTTGTAACAATATATCACATCATGAAAAGACCTCACCAGCCTATAGTAAGAATTTGCAATAGTAATAATTTCATTTAAAGTGTTTTTTTGCTAAAAGGGTTTGATGGCTACCAGCTGCTATACCTTGACTGTAAAGACAATCACAGCTCTTATTAAACCTTAAGTATGCCAAGCAGTTCCTTGCAGGCTTAAAAAAAAAGAAATAATGAAGCCTCTTTATGCCATAAAAGCATCTGGTGGTGGGAGTGGGGAAGCAGGAGCTCTCCCTGAGGAACTATGATGCAGGGCAATATGACTATGTCTCAGACTGCTAGCAAGGGATTAGCTTGCCAGCTGGAAATGGTGGATATAGATGCACTGGACATAGAACTCTAGGAATGAGCAACGAGGATGCAAAGAGACAGGGCTTTGCAGGTAGATGGTAGTTGGAGGAGCAGATGTGGAGAATTCAGAGCTATAGAGCTGCTTGCCTCTATTCATGCTGTGTTTGGGGAAATGGTACTTTGTATTTTTTTTAAGTAAATAAAGTTACATGAAACTGTGTGTTTGACTGATGTCTGCAATTTTCTCATTCCAATTGAAATAACCTTTCAAGGCCCCAAATTACAACCAATGGGCTTAGGTCAGAGGAGCAATGGCATTTTTTTATTGCTGCATTTGCATTTCATATAATGTACCAGTACTGAAACGACTGGGCTTTATTTCTTTCAGCATGAAATTATATGAGCCTAAATAAGCTTTTTCTTGTTGAGGCTACCAATACAAACTTATGGTAATGAAGCTGCAAAAGTGTGCGAAAGTACTTCTTGTTTAGGATTTAAATCCTCTCTCTGCCTACCTCTCCAGGATGAAAAATAATCAAAAGTGCTAGGGATTTGACCTGCTGCTTCTCTTACTTTTTCAACTTTGAAATGTGTGCTTGCCAAGTGAATTGAAGAAGTGAACACGTTTTGTAAGCTGTCATTCTGTATAGAGATTTACAACTTTCCATTTCTATTTAGAATTAAAGAATGATGGTGTAGCCCTTTCCTGAAAAGTCCAATAAAACCAAAGTGATGTGCACAGTATATAATGAGAACTAAATGGAGCTTTCAAAATCACTGGTAGCTATGCATCTCCATCAAGCTGTCATTTATCACACAATCAAGCCTCAAGCAGAAATCAAGCCACAAAACAGCATTACAGAAATACATCTTTGAAGCCTTGCTGAAGAGTTTTCAGAAGAACATTGTCAGAAATGCTTAATTTCATTAGATTGCTTATTGAAACTGCATAATTACTATCTAGTAGGCAAGTGTATCTTGGACAAGCATCAAAAGTCACAGCTTCTGCTATATGTATGGATTGTGATTAATTCAGACTTTCATGTTTAAATGATATTTCCCAATGGTTATGATCTTTTAATACATATAGTTCAACATCAGTAATTAAAGGAGTTTTTCAGAGCTCTTTTAATGCATCTTTTCTTACACAGCAGTAAATATTCTGTTTTTACATAATCATGTTGGTTGAAAAGGACCTTTGCAAGTCATCTAGTCTAGCCTTCCTCTTGAAGCAGAACTATCAGGTCAGCCATGGTTTGTTTAGGTGAGTCTTGGAAACCTGCAAGGATAGAGATCCTGCTCCTTCTAAGAGCCGCACCACACTCCTGGTGAACACGTTTTTCCTAAAATCCAATTTGAATGTCATAAACTGCAGTGTGTGGCTGGTGCTCTTTGCTGTTGCATCTGCCATGTCATCATCTTTGTGATTGCTTTCAGGTAGCTGTAGGTTGCTATTAGGAGGACCCTTAGCCCTTTTTGTCACCAGATTATGCTAGCCCAGCTCCTTCAACCTCTCCCCTCATGGTTTAGATCCCTTATGTAGTGCCTTCCACTGGACCTTCTCCAGCTTCTCCACACTCCTCCTGAATGGAAGTAGAACAGGATGATAACTTCTTTCAATCTCCTTGCTACCCTTTTTCTAATGCGGTTCAGTAGGCGGTTTGCTTTATGGAATGAGAACGCATTTTTTGTTGCCTTATGCTCAACGTTGTGTCCACAGTGGTGTCAGCAGTGTGCTCCCCTCAGCCTGCACTGATGTGTGGGGTTATCCCACCCCAGGTGCAGAAGTGGGAGCACCTCCTTACTGAACCCATGAGGCTTCTGTTGGCCCAATCCCTATGTTTGTCCATGTCATTCTGAGAGGAAGTTCAGCCATGTGTTGACAACCACTTCTCCCTCATTTAGTATACCCTGTCTAAATTTTTTCCTGTATCTTATTATCCGCATCACTGATGAAGATACCAAAGAGTACAGGAATCAGTATTGGTCTCTGTGGTACCATGTTCATTGCCAGCCACCAGTAACTGACTGTCATTAGCTCTATAGGGGCTAACACTGTAGTGAACATTCAGTACTCTCTGTTTGGTTCTTTTGAGCTTCAGACAGCTTAAGAGGAAACTTCCTTTCAGTTTCCAAGAATACTTTAAAAACCTTCTGAAAGGACACCAGTGGCAGAACCCCAGTAGCCACAAAACCATTTCAGGATTTGATTCTCTTTAGGTTGAAGAATTAGGTCCCATTTCTGTGTGGTTTAACTCACTTCTTATTAAGAAAGAGATTTTTTTTTCTTCAAAGAAAACCTATTCCAAATAATAATACCTTTAAGGCTGCCAAAATTTTCTGGAGAGTGCAAGAACAACACCAGGAGTTTTAAAACTTTGAAATATAACATTTTTTTGTTTTTACTTTCTTCTTTCAGGGTTGCTGTTGCCATTGCTGCCCACAATTATTTCTGCCTGCAATTTAACTGACTTAGTCATCTTGCCTTATGATTTATCAGACATCTTAAAGTAACCTAAATTGCAGGTACAAAATTATTTCCACAAAATTAGAACCCACACGAGACAAAGAACAGATCAAGGTCAGCTTGTCCTTTTCATTCTAAAAGGTAGTCTCGTATTTATTATTATTAACTAGCCTTTTGTATAAATAATGTGCTTGAATCTTCACTTGCATTTACAATCTGAATGTTCAAAGGTAAGTACAAACTGCTTAAACACAGTAGGACATGTTAAAATGCAGCACAAAGAGTTTTATAGTGATTTCTATGGTGGGGACTGTAATATGAATATTTTCTCTAAAGCAGGCTGAAAAACAGGACCAAAAAAGTTAGGTTTTCATCCTTCTTTCAAAGTCACTTCTCTTCTGACACTCCAAATGTTGTCAAAATTCCAGATCTAGAAATGTATTTTGACTTCTTTGGAGAAGCTGCATTAGGCTCACAGAGGAGGAGAGTTTGAGAAGTAGTGACTCTTAGAGGAGTCAAATTGCTCACTGTGATGTCTCTGTCCTCTCTTGCTTGGACCCCTGCTTGAAAAAAGAATATAGAATGTTCTATGCAAGTGTGGCCTTCTGTAAAAACAGAGTATCCACTAGCATCTTCTGTCTGTCTATGTCTCTGTTCTGCAATTTTTAGTAATAATCAGTGATGTCTGAATACCACTGGGGGCCCTGAATAAGTTAGCCACCTGTATAAAGGTACTGCTTAGTCCTCAAATTACATCATAGGGCAAATATGTTACCTAAACATCTGAAAATGGCAATACAACCTGAATGAAGTTAACACTGGCTCAGATCTTCTCTTTTCACTGAATAATGTCCCTGGAAACTGGAACAAACGGTACAATTCAGCAAGGCCTTTAATGTGATCTATGCTGCTTAAGATCACTGTACTATTGGCAAAGGTATTAATGAGAATGAGCTTTCAAGTTCACTGCCACCTGGAGTTGCATCTGGCATCTCTGAAGGTAATGATCCACAGGGTTCTGCATGTTTTAAAACAACAGGCATTGCTTCCATACGTAGCATACAACTACTTCTCCTTTTAACAGCTAAACCTCCATTGGCCAACTTCCGCTTTTATTTGCTTGCCTTTAAGGATGATAGAGTGATGTTGAAGTCATAAAGACAACATGCTGGCTACAAACTAAAATAACGGAAAAACAAAGCAAAGGAACATTTCTGGAATTGTCCCAATCTCTTTGGCTCCCTCTCTCACTTAATCCTGATAGGAAAAAATAAACTTTGAGAAGGAAGTTCATACATCTCTTTCTTTTTCTGTTGTTTTTATAGACCGCAGAATTGTCTGACTGGCTAACAGTCAGCTAAGCTCTTGGCAAAGTGATATAATCTTTCTAAAGAAAATGCTGGCAGTGTACCACCTGCAAACATTGCTATGTTCGGTTCAAAGGTAGGAAATGCAAGCAGGGACAGATAAAACTGGCTCCAAATACCACTGCATTTTTCACTTATTTAGAAGAAAAAATAAGGATCCCTATTGTTTCTGCTGCTTCCAAGTCAGATCCAAATCTGCAGGAAGGCCCACTTTCATATCAGAAATTGAAGCAGATGTTAGCCTTGTGCAATTTTTGATTTGTTCCTCACTGCTGCCTTTTCGGTCTTGGTACCTGTCATTGGTAACCAATGTGTTGGCCCGAGGCAACACAAACATTATACTCATGGCATTGACAGATGCTTTCTTCCCAGGAAGGTGAGAAATCTAGTTCCCAGGTGATGATGTGAGTTCTCCTAACTGTCTCTTACACTTTTTATGCTAGAATGCCATTTACCTACACTTTAGCATCTTCACTCCTATGTATTGAAGAAATCGCATGGGGTATTTTTTGAATGATTGCTTTCTAGGTCTGTGGTTTCACCTGTGTGTTTCTTTGTCCTGTGGAGACCTTCGTGTGCATTCTCCCCTGCCTTCCTTGTGCTTTGAATCTCTGTAGACACAGAAATTTTTGGGGGGTGAGTGAAGGAATACGAACCACAGTTTTTGCAATGTACTCGTCCTATCTTTGCATGTCCTGTCTGCCTAATCTGGGGAAAGCATAGTGAACTCTACTATTAGCCCTGACAGTCAAAGGTGCCTCTTGCATCAGCAGCCTCTGTGGAGAGATGGCTGATTCTGCCCAGAAGAACTATGAGAGCATTTTCAGTCCGCAACAAGATGTGTGAGCAACAGACAGCTTTTTGAAAAGAATAAGCAAGAACCCAGGAAAAAAAATATTCATATATACAGACAAACTATGGAAATGACTAACTAGTGTTAAAAAGAGCAAACAATTCAGCACAAATTAATAGTGAGATCCTGAATAAGAATGTTCAGCTCTCACAGTAGCTTCTCCAAAAGCTACTGACACAGGACAAAGCAGAGGAAAAATTGTATCTGTATGTAAAGCACAAGAGGAATAGACACAAAGATAATTCATAGAGAGGCACAAAAAAACCATGAAGATAAAGGGGGCAAGACATCAAAATCTGTGCAGAAGAAAATTTAAAAGTATAAAGCAGTGATGACAGTATGCAAAGGCAAACCTGTGAAGGTATGGAGAAAACTGTAATGGAAAATGCCCTATCTCTAGGTTAATTATAGCCTAAAAACCATTATGTCAGAGCAGGCAGACAAGAAAAGAGAAGGAAAGCAATTCATCACATTGGGGACACAAGCAATTAGTTGAAGGACAGGATTTTGCATAAATGTAACTAGTGCAGAAAAATAAAAGGTTTGTAGAGTGTGCAGTAGCACAAAGTATAAGGACAAGTTAGCAGAATAAAAACAAACAGGTAATTGAAGGCCAAATAGAGAATGGTGTACAGATGATTGCTCTAGCCTGAAACAGCTTTCTCAGTTTTATTCAAGAAGCACACCACAAGTAAGCAAAGGCAAATTATAATTTAACTAAGAACATATTACCCATAGAAGGATGTACATAAGATGTAGCAGAGCAAGGAAAATGCACAGCCTGAAATTTCAGGTGCTGTGGAAAGTGAAGGAGCCATCCCTTTCAGCTAAAATGAGTGAATTCATGAACTACTGACACTAAACTTAGGACAAATGACTCACATGATAGGCACGGAGGCAGAACAAAAGCATTCAGAATGGCCAATGTGCTGCGGTAGCCTGCCAGCAGAACTCCTGTAATATTCATCTGAAGGACTGTGACACCCTCCAGCCACGTTATACCTAGAGAAGGATGCAATGCTTCAGCAACCACAACACCTTTCCTGAAGTGTTCAGAGAACTAAAGCAAAAAAAAAAAAAAAAAAAAAGGGCAAAAAAATGCAAGTAATGAAGCAAACTGGTAAAGAAAAGAACATTGCTCAAGTTAGAGCCCTCACATTGGATGAACAGCAAGATAGCCTTTAAGAAACCAGTGCAGCTAGCTATGTTTTCTTACATTTAGGCAACTGCATATTAAGAAGTGCCCACTACCAAGTATTTACAATACAAAAATATTAAATCGTAAGGCAAACACATTTACATAATCAACATTTATTTCCAAAGGTAGATATTGGCAAACAACACTGTATAAGGCAAGCAATTACCTGATAGGGGCTTTTGAGATTATCTGTTTACAAATGTCAAGAATACTATTTGCAGTCTATTAAGATAACTGATCTCAAAATGTGTCAGAAGCCTCACAAGTATGTTGTAAATCAATATTCAACAGATGTTTCAAAAATAAAATGTGTACAGCATTACCCTGGAGTGTTGCTAATATAACAGGTAGTGACGAAATATCCCTTACCATATGGAAATATTACGATGTAAATGAAGGATTATTCATACATTATAGTGCTGTGAAATGGGTCTTGGGCCCTTCCTCCTTTAAAGACTGCTTGGCAGCTTCTGTATGAGGCTCAGTATTGCCAGTAGAAAAAAGATAAATGCAAATTAGACAGCTCTAGCTATGTTGTTTCCTTGAAAAGGGCTTCAAAACAAAGCTGTTTGTAAATGAAACATGCTCCTGCAGGGGATTTTCAGAATACTCCACTACAGTTTGATGACCAGTTTCCACCCTACCCCAAGGTGAAAAAATATGCAGAGGCCAAAAATCACTGCACGTGGCAAGACAATGAGCTGCCAGAAGGTAAATGGGCAGGTATTAGCACCTCCAATATCTTCCTCTAGAAACAAATCGTACTCTTAAGATTAGCTTTATGGATCAAGTCCTCATTCAGAAAACATTGCAATGGAAGGGGTTACCTACTACACACCCTTGCATACCATCGAGTGACAGAAGTTTGTGAAATAAATTGTTCTGCTGAACTTAATTCAGGAGAACACCAGCCATGGGTCAATTGGTAAGGTATAAAAAAACCCAGAGAAGAGATCTGAAGAATCTGACTCAGGAACAAGCCACTTGCAGTGTATATACAGCAAGAAAGGTAAGTAGTGTAAGCTAAAGACATAAAGTCTCAATGAATTGTAGCTTCTGTTTTTTCTGTGGGCAAACAAGCCATCTCTTTACAGTGTTCTGTGCACAAACACAAAAGCACAAGCTGTATACCTAAGCCAGGCACGTGGATCACAGAGCATATCTTTATTTCCTTGTCCAGACCCACATGCAGGCCATCTCCAAAATGTACTCTGTAACAGTTGGCAGCTGTAAGAATGTGAAATTTCTCTTGTAGGATTTGACAAGAATGTTCTTCCAGAAGTGACAGGCCATTTTTCCAGGTTCATCACCTAATTTTAAATAAATAATTCCTAATCTACCTTGCATGCAGATTAATATGCATGCCAGACTTTTTGAATGACTCAGTTACCCATATCTCTTTTTAATGATTATAAACTATCAGGGAATCTGCGAGGTTAAGGATAGAAAAGACACAGTAGGTGGCACAGACTTTTCCTTTACCAAGGCAGAATTATCTTTCAAAGCGCAATGTGTAGAACTTTGCCCAGCTTCCTACCAAATATGTCACACAAGTCAGTGATTTATTGGGCACTGTTTTTAGCAGCGTTTTCTTAAAGGTTAGGTTGTCTGTTTGTCGGTCAGCTTCCAGCAGAGAGTCAAAGGACAGAAGAATCAGATTAATACTGAAGGGAGAGTAGCTAGGAATTATAAGGGAGTTTGGGGGAGCAGAAGCAGCATGGATAGAGGTGAGGTTGTAAAGGGAAAAGGAGAAGCTGGGGTTATTGCTGAGTAACAGTATATAGAAATTTTGAAAAATGAAACAAAACCCCAGGCTTTATTATTTCCTCTCCTACAAATGCTACAGTGCAGCAGCTATTAGCTAACACACATTCCACTGCCTCACAGCTGTACGCCTCCACCTCTGCCATGGCCAACTGTTTTCAAGAACAAAATTTAATTCCTTTCTATGGCAAACTGTTACATTTTTTTAAAGTGAAAAAAATGTCAAAGATTAAAAAAAAAAACTTGTGATCTACGGGTTATCACTTGCTTGTATACCATGATTGCCATATTCTGCTCAGATTAGTACTCATATTTTTCTTTAAGAAAGGTATCATTCTTTGATTACAATGAAGCCATATCTATTCTAAACTGCAAATTGATTCAGGAAAGGAGACTTTTCAGGATGAAATTGCCTTTGTATTCTTTGATGGCTAAAAGATATTCAATTGCTTTGAAATTACACTCTTATGAGTACATGTGTGTGTTTGTTTATTAACAGTACTACTTTTTCAAACTTTAGCATATGGCAAACTTTTTCCCTGATTTCCTGTGGCTGGATTTGATTATGGTAACATCTTTGTTTCTCAGCATTGATATCAATAATTTTTCACCTTATTCATCAATTTACATTAGTCAATACTTAAATCCGTATATAAAAAGTTCAAAATGTTCTGTATTCAAGAAATACTTCTCACACCTGATTACGTTTATCTGATGCACATTGTCATGATCTGGTATATAAGGCTACACTGTCAGGCCTTCAATCTGTGACCTTAAAGTCACAGGAACTTTATAATTTATTTCAGAGGAAGTTCCCACACAGTACCTCTACAGTGGGAGAGAAAGAAATCCTGAGTGTGTAACAGCATGACTCCAGCAAAGTTAAAGTAGGCATGATTGTTTTCTCTGGCTGATGGATCTGACCAAGACGATGTCTGCAAAACAAATCTCCTCTCATACAGAAGATCTAAAATTATTTCAGCAAGGCTTTAAACACATATCCAATGAGTGAAGGTGTGCCTTTCTGTGGAAAAAGAAAAAAGCTACTGTGATATAGGTTTGCTAAAAATAAATAAAACAGTAACAGAAAACAAAGACCTTATGAAAAGACAAGGGAGATTACTAGGAAGTTTTCTCAACTAAAAAAGTTGTTCATACAGATTATCATGGGTTTGTGTTTGCTGCTACTTGTAAGAGTTCTAAATTAGAAATAAACAGTAGTTCATCAAAGGTGAAATACCTTTTTCTGTTTATTTGTTTCATTCTGAAGTTAAAAATACAAGGCCATGCTCAACTAGCAATTACTTTCTGTGTTCAGGGCTGTGAAAATGCATTCTTGAGAGAACCTGTCCTCCCACACTTTTATTATTTTTCTCTTTCTTCATGACCCTAATTTCTGGCACACTTCAAAGCTTTACACTAGCCATAAAAGAAATGCAGGAGGTCAGGTCTCCAAAATCTGTTTATGCCTGGGTAAAGAAGGTGAAATTTAATACATTTTCCAGCAGAAAGTTCCTGCTTATAACACTTTATTATGTTATAATTTCGCTTCATGATAGTTATTCCATCTAACCATCCCACTACGATCAAATTTCATGTTGTTTCTTTTTTGTTTTTTATTAGCCTATCCTTCCCTTTAAGGTTGATTGGGTTTTCTGCACTAAAAATTCTTTTCAGCAGTATTATTCTGAAAGAGATCATTATCTGTTTTTACTTTACTCCTTGTATTTTTTAAAGTGGCTAATGTCAGCAAATAAATGATGGAAAGCATAAAGCTTCTTTTGCACAGCAATTAATGTAATTTTATTTTCTAATATAATTTTAAAAGTCTTAATCAACTTAATAATTCAATTTTTATTCCACCTGTTAGCATTATTCTTTAATGTTTTATTGTCTTATGCCCAGGAAAACAGTGACCAACCTAGGGAACATTTTGAGAGATAGGTGGCCATTGTTTTTTCTGCATTTAATGACAATTACAGGGAAATAAACCAAAAATATATTAATGTTTCTGTTTTGCTTTGGTTTTATAGGCGCACTTGCATTTGAAATCATACATAAGAAAGTCCAGAAAAGTCAAAACCACAATTAAACTTTTTCATTGGGTACCACTATGAGGTGACAGATGTAAGGGTAAATGGCATCATTGACACTGACAGTTCCAATCTCTATGTTACTTCATGTACTACTTTGGTAATGTTGCATGTACCTCCATACCACAGTGAGTATCTGGTCTAAAAGCTGGCGCACACGTCTGAGGTACATTGTTCCTGAGAGCAAGTGCTCACTTGTACTAAGGAGCTGATGTTTGAGTGGCCATGTGAGCGCTGGGATGGTTGTTTCCCCAAGAGTTTATTTCTCCCTCTGAGTATAAAGAGGGTCTTCATTTTCATTGTACCTTAAGTTGCAGAGGGATCTGGATAGGCTGGATCGATGGGCTGAGGCCAATTGTATGAGGTTTAACAAGGCCAAGTGCCGGGTCCTGCACTTGGGTCACAACAACGCCATGCAACGCTACAGGCTTGGGGAAGAGTGGCTGGAAAGCTGCCCGGTGGAAAAGGACCTGGGTGTGCTGGTCGACAGCCGGCTGAACATGAGCCAGCAGTGTGCCCAGGTGGCCAAGAAGGCCAACAGCATCCTGGCTTGTATCAGGAATAGTGTGACCAGCAGGAGCAGGGAAGTGATCGTGCCCCTGTACTCGGCACTGGTGAGGCCGCACCTCGAATACTGTGTTCAGTTTTGGGCCCCTCACTACAAGAAGGACACTGAGGTGCTGGAGCGTGTCCAGAGAAGGGCAACGAGGCTGGTGAGGGGCCTAGAAAACAAGTCTTCTGAGGAGCAGCTGAGGGAGCTGGGATTGTTTAGTTTGGAGAAGAGGAGGCTGAGGGGAGACCTTATTGCTCTCTACAACTACCCGAAAGGAGGTTGTAGTGAAGTGGGTGTTGGACTCTTCTCCCAAGAAACAAGTGATAGGACGAGAGGAAATGGCCTCAAGTTGCATCAGGGGAGGTTTAGATTGGACATCAGGAAAAATTTCTTTACCAAAAGAGTGGTTAGGCATTGGAACAGGCTGCCCAGAGAGGTGGTGGAGTCGTCAACCCTGGAGGCGTTCAAAAAAGGTGTAGACGTGGCACTCCAGGGCCTAGTTTAGGAGGCATGGTGGTGTTAGTTGATGGTTGGACTTGATGATCTTAGAGGTCTTTTCCAACCTTAATGGTTCTATGATTCTATGATTCTATGATTCTAAGTTGGGTAACCTGTTCCCCATAGTGGAGCTGATGGGGCTTTTGGTGAATCATCCAGTCTATTCCTTACCCCAAAACAGGAGCATTCTTGACAAATGCTTTTCCAGTTTCTTTTAAAGACCTGTGATGACAAAAGCCACACAGCATTTTCAGGTAAGTCACGTCAGAGCTTTGCTGTTATTACCATTAGACAATTTTCCTAACTTCTAATGTAAATCTTCTTTGTAATTTAAGCTTTCTACTACAAGCATGGGTAAGAGATTATAATTTCCTGTTTGAAGCTGCTTTTAATAGACTATAACTTAGGGAGTCCTTCAAGCATTGAATTAATGGATATTGTGGGATGGATGCTTTCCACTGAAAACTGGCATTTTCTAATGCATATTAGTTTAATAAAAAAAATCAGAGTCAGATGCAATTATTTAATACATCACACAGTTCTTTAGCTCATAGTATATAGCTTCATATGCTGTAAATAGGAGCATTGAGAAAACTGCAACAATACTAAGCCAGACTAATAACAAAACGGAATTTGGCCTTAAAAGGTCGGTTCATGTTATATCATATTCTATATAGAATGCACTTTATCACCAGGTTCCAAGAAACTGGGAAGTATTATATTTATTGAAAAATAAAAACAAATCAAAATTATGAGAATAAATTAGAGGAACAGATGTGTTCATAATTGGGTAGTATACATAGGTTGAGCAGGACATTAAGAATCAATAGTTTCCAAATGTCAATACTACCTCTGAACTGGAAACAGGAAGAAAAGTAACCTCTTCCGAGTCCAATAATCTTGTTTTCTTTTTTTTTTTGTGTGTTTCCCTACTAGTGTATTTTTGTTGTTGTTATTATTGTAATGTATTTTGTTGTTATTGTTGTAATGTATTCAGTCATAGCTATCAGTTGATTCTTAATTTTTTAAGATGTGCAATACTGTGAAATAGATCTGCAATGCACTTATTATTCTCACCAATTATTATTAAGTGTATTTTTGTTTACTGACTGTACATCATGCTGGCATATTTCCCCAAATACAAGATATATATTGCTAATTAGAGAGCTCCACTGGGATGTAGAACGCCAATTTGAAAAGTCACATTATTTATTTGAAATTATTCGTTTAACTGATAATTCACAGACTGGCGATTATTGCAGATTATAGAAGCGCTAGTAAAATGAATTAGGGTGGTAGAATAATAAAAAGAAGGAAAGTTTAGGTAAAGATTTTCTCTATTTCTGTCCCTTTGAGTCATTTAAGTAACTTTGCATGTCTCTGACACAGTTCATGACATGTTTGCTCTTAATAATTTTGCCAGCAGCAGAAACAGCAATCCTTACAGCAGCATGATCTCAATTCATTTAAGCTTCATAACAACTCACTGACATTCACCATATCATCTCCCAAACAAAAGTCAAACAGATATTTAATTAAAAAGGATTCTAGTATTTATTATTCTGAAGGGGCAGTGTTATAGAAAGCTTTCCTTCAGCTTCCTCATCAGGTGGAGTTCACTCTGCTATGATCAAGGGAGAAACTTTGGGATTGCTCAGAATGAGGACGGAGTGTTTGGAGTGATGTTTGGCAAATAATGGCAGCAGGATGCAGAAAAACCCGCTGTTTAATGTTCTTTCATGGGGTTATTAATACAGTATGGGAAGAAAAAAGCACAGTTCAGTATACACCACTGTTTATCTCTTTATCACAGTAGGAATACTGCTGTTTGGTAATAAGATTTGACACTCCTCTTTACTGGGCACCTAGAATGATTTGACTTTGAGGACTCCTGGTCACCTGAGTTACTTGTGAAGAGAAACCTCCACTCACTGTTCCTCAGATGAGACACACAGTGAGTTCTGAGAAAAATACCCTGTCTCTTGTATCCTGAAAGTGATATGTCTGTGGTATACCTTGGCATCTGTGTGAAAGGCATGTTTTTGGGGCCAGCTGGGGAGCCCCAGCAGGCGAATGTGGTCAGCTCCCTCCCTTGGCTGAGCAGCACAGCCAGATGCATCTTCCCTACTTTATGGACTGCGGGCCAAAACCTGCTGGGGCCGGCCATAGGTTTATTCTCTTTGATGTATGTGGCAGTGTGAATGCACATAAAGAAAATAGCCACAGTGGGGCTTGCAGCATAGGGTATTTTCTGTTACCTCTTTCAGTGTGAGGTATAAGTTAGGTATAACTTCTCTAAGACCACTTACTTGATAGGCATAGTGGAGGTAGTGGAGTAGAGTCTATTTATCCCCTTATTCCCCAAAAGGAAGGCTTACATTGGTTTTGGCTTAGCGTAGCTGGTGTTTACAGAAGAGCACACTGACTTTCCACAGTGCTATGCATGGGATGTTTTACATTGGCATAAGTGTAAATGCAAGTGCATCAACTCAGGGAGATCTGGAAAGAACAACTGGTATCAGTCCCCGCAAATTTTATTTATTACCTTGAAGCTCCTCTGGAGAGCAGTTTCACAGCAGCATTGATGAGGAAGATCAGCAGTGTCTCCTGTTGTGGGACTTTTTAAAGCTTTGCAGGTACAAACCAGTGCCTTTAACTATGAGCTACATATTGACAAATACTCCATCATATTTCAGGGAAACTTGGCTGTACTTCAATGAACACCCATTTCCACAAGCTTTCACGTTCTACTTCATGTCACTTTAGTGTTTGGATACTTTTATAAAATAGTTCCTTCTGTCAGACAATGGGGTAGCCTAATTAATTTATTTTTGTTTAGTGTCCATTAAGTTCCTAATAACACATCTTAATGTTGCCACTGTGCATGCTATGCATGTGTATTTCTCACATAGAGTCTGAAACTTGAGTTTCTTTGCTCAGTGGTTACATTATTTAGGGCCAAGTAACAGGTAAAAATAGCTCAGCGTACTGTATTGGTCTGGTCTGTGTCTGCCGGTATTAGAAAGATGAGCTACATGGGTACCCATTTACATGGGTAAAATTGATACAGATGAAAAATAAATATTTAATAAAGGTACAAAAAATAAATATACTAAAGCAGCTGGTAAAGAATCTAAAAGCTTACTGTATATTCATGTGTAGCCTGTAGCTTCTATTTTAAAATGCAACAAACGATGCCAACATTCGGTGTCATTACTTCTTGATATATCTATTTGGATGATAAACAGTGAGACCTATCCCAGAGCCTTTGCTACTATGCCCTTCCTGCCTCTGATCCCCCTAAACTCTACTGCCCCTTACACTCTTACCGTTTACGTAATTTCATCTAGGTTTTTGCAAAAGTGGGTCAAAGGTTTGTTTTCCTTTGTGTTGCTTTTAAAAATAAACAACTCTTTAACTGGGATTTTTGTAGTGTTATGGAAAGAAAAGACATTGTATGCCATTACTCTTCTCTTTCTGCACTTCTTTGCCAAATGGTGGGCAAAAGCGCTGGAAATACTTTTTCCTAAAAATCAGCCCTTTCCGAGTCAACATTATTATAGAGCAAACCGGTAGTGAAGACATGAAAGGTGGCAGAGTTGTTCGCTCGAGAACTCAGTCTGGTAGTGTTGTATTGCCATACGTATCCAAAGGGAGGACTGGGAGTGATTTTCAAGGAAATTTTTTATTTGCTGCATGGATGTTTGTTTCCTGTGCTTAGTTGTAGAGAAACCCTGTCTCAAAGGCTCCCACAAACTGAGATTCATGTCACCTAATTGTAGCCATATCAAAATTAGGCATCTAAGCTTGTGTCATCTTTCACTGTGGTCACAGGTACCCCATCAGATGCATCTTAAGCACACATTTTAGGATTAAATCAAATAAAACACACTTTTTCTCTACAGCATCTTTAGAAAGAAAGACTGGAAAACTAATGGAAACTACTTACCTAGCAGTGGCTACTGCGAACTGAATTCCACTGTTATCGGACAAAAGAAGCCAGGAAAAGTATCTCACTGAGATTTCTAAGTACATAAAATAACACTGAGTGCAGTATATTTGAAATTTAAATCACAATAAGTAGGAAAAATAAAATTAGATCTGTTTCAAAGGCAGGAATAGGAGTTATTCAAAGAATGCTGTTCTTAAGTACACTTTTGTAACTCATTCTCGTCTTGTTATCCAGTATGAAATTTATCCACTACACGAAATGAAAAAAAGTTTGAATCTAAAATGAGCTGGCTGCCTCTGTGGAAAATTCAGCAGCTTTTTCCCCCACTATGAACATAGTTTATAACCAGTTACTCTGAATGTTAAACCATAAATTGATACGAATAAGATAATACTATTGGTTTTGTTGTTTTGTAAAATATTAAACATTGGATTATTGTATTTCTTGAAGTTAAAGTTGCAGCTGGAGGAGAGCAAGATGTCAGCTTGTTTTGCCTATTTTTAATTTTGATGAAAAATGTGTCTTTAATTCATCCATGTGCTATAAACATTTTATGACAGGTAAATATATTGCAAAAATCATTAACTGCTGTATCTGAAGAACTTCCACTAGCTTCTAAACATTTGTATGTTCATTTTAATTGTTAACTGTAACAGAATAATTACTTTAATTTCAAGGAACCATACACAATGAGAAGTCTGGGTTATATAAATCCTCACTGTGCTTCTTTATATGTTGTTTGTGGGCTTTTTTAGGATGCTGGTTTTAGCAGAACATACATCTTTTTTTTCCTCTTAAGTCCTTTTATAGACTAATTCTACCAGATTGTCTAAAACATACATTTTAAAATTTCTAACATATATAGCAGTTTATACCACACAAAATCATCTAAATCTTGGGTTTTGAAAGATGCAATATAATATAGGAAGACAAGGTACAATAATGGCCATGGCAGAACAGCATTACAGAGTGTAGGAGGTTCGAGTTGTGACATTTTCACTTTGTTCAGTGTTGTAGCTGGAAAGAAATTCATTTCTGGCAAACAAATAGATTTCTAAATATTTATGAGCAAACCTCCCTCCCCTTGGGGCCTAACTGAATGATCATGGAAGGAATTAAAAAAAAAAAAGACTGAGGAAAAGTGTTGAACAAGATAAAAGGATTATACAAGCACAAGAAAAACAATCTCATTTCTCTTGCACAAGTAATTGAAATGCGTGGAAGCTGGATTTTCTGTCCTACGTGAACTGGTGAGTATCTGACACTATCTATGTGCAGTACCTCCCACCCAGAATTGACAAAATTTTTTTCCCCTGTTCCACCAATATAACAATACCAGATTAGAACAAAAATCAGTGACTTGAAGAATCAATACAAAATTATAACTGACTGAAGGATGATGGGAGAAGAGGGCTAACCATGGTGGGTACTGTGGGGTGGGTGGGTACCCTGAAGACTTGCTTCTGATGGTTATTTGGTGATGTGGAGGTTGTGCACTGGCTCTGTCACATGCTGCAGTTCTCTTTGGAAAGAAAGCCTGGCGGCAGTTGTGCAGGGAAGAAACAGGTCAAGTCCAGTTGGTGCAACTGGGAGACCAAGACCACCACCAGGAACAGGGGATCTCCAGAGGCAGAATTTAGCCAGGATATGAACTTGGGGACCAAAACTGTGGGGTGCATTACAGAGGGCATCAAGCCACTATCATTTTACCTCACTTTTAACCACCTGGGTCCAGTTAGGTGCATTTGAGCTACATCTCCAAAAGTCCCCTGGGTCTCCCAGGCTTAGCAACACCATCCTAGCTTCAGAATGGTGATTCAAACTAAGAGAACGAGACACCTAGAAATGCTCCTTGCAAGTCGGGTGCACAAGAAGCCTACAAACTCAGTGGATACCAACTGGTAAAATGCATCAATTCTAGGGACATCTGAGCTCTTAGCTCTTGCTGTCTTGGCTGCATGAGTCAGAGCAACACATAATTCTCTCTGATGCCCACTAGAGCAATTGCTGAGAAGAAGAGATATAGGTCATACATTTTGCATGACCTGAGGGAATTCAAGCAAATCCTTTGGGAGCATGCTGCAGCTGAAAGGCTAGGCAGGCTGAGTGTGTCCTCCATGCAGTCTGTTGGATTTGCAGCAAAGAATTCATGGGGTTAACAAGATTATGGGGGCTAGAAGGAAAGCAAGAGAAAAGAAGCCTAATAGTGTGGCTTTCTGGGTTGAGGTGAGCTCAGGGTTCTCGTTTCTGCTCCATAGATTCTTTTGCATTGCAAACCCTGTGAAGCGCAATTAAAAAACTAATCTTAGGGTCAAATTTACAGACTCCACTTTTCAGATGTATGTCCTGAATCACTGGGCTGTTCATGTCCACTTGCTCACTGTTCTCTGGGTCCAGATGTCTGCTGTTCCCTCCCGCATGGTGGCAAGCTTTCATTGCTAAGGTAGAGGGGATCTGGTGTGAATCCCAGCATGTCTCATCTTTAGCTCTCATAACTTCCTTGTGGACAGATAGAGAAGGTCCTCGTCATGCTAAATGAAATGCATTAAATCACAAAGCATGCCATTAAGATTTGATGACATGAATCATTTCTGAAGATGAGTGAGGAACTACTTCAAAAGATTAATATGCCTGGTATCTTATCCATAATCTGCAAGGTTAAAAATGAAAGATGTTCCTTTTCCTCATCTCATTGTCTCCTGTACTATTTGCCTATTTTATGTAATGCTTCTCATATTTCCACTCCACAAATTTTCATGTCAAATGTCAGCCTGTTGATTCTTGCTGGAACAAATACTTTGTCACAATTTAAAAAGTCTTAGCAGTTGGAGTGACTTGGACTTTATGAAATTAAAATGTACTGAGATGCATGGTGTTTACAATAAAAATAATTATTTTAATATATTTTTCGGCTTATGTAATGTCAAATTGACTTCTTTCCTTTAGGGATAATAAGAGCAGGTTTTTATTAAAATTTGTCCTTCCTTCTCTTCTAGTGAAAATGGTCCATTGTAAATGAATAAATAGAAATAGGCTCTTACCCATGTATTGGTTGTGTGTATGTTTATTTAATACATTACATTTTGGGGCAAGTTTACCTAAGAACCTCGCAAAATTAATTGTTGAAGTAAATTCTGTCTTACCTTAAATTATTCTCCACATATTAACCTCATTCCCATTTTGACTAAACATCCCATCCTTTTGCCATATAAGTTCTGCATAAAGAGGTTTTTATTACAGAAAATGGGCACTGAAGTGCATAGGAGCTTTTGAAATCTCTATCACGGGAGGTCTTTAAGAACAGGTTCAGCAAACATCTGTCATGTACTGATCCTGCCATGAACTAGAGGGATAATCATATAACCTCTTGAGGTCGCTTCTAGGCAATGAGCCTATTTTATATGTGACTGGGACTGCTCCATGCATGAACTGTGTCAAAAGTGTTGACACTGTTTATGTACGTGAACTGTTACTTAATAGGAATATAATGCATGGAAGGAGAATTTAAGTAATGGACAAAAAAACAAATATTGCTAGATCTTTCTTTCTTTCCCTGCAGAAGGGAATCCTGCATTTGTGCTGTTTGGGAAACTCATTCCAAGGGGTTGGGGAATTCTGCAGTTTTTCAGCATCTGGTGGGGGTCACATTTGCCCCATCTGTCTATGATTTCTGAGGATGAAACAAGAATTCAGTAATAAGCTTTTTTTTCTCACTCATTTCTGTGTGTTATACATGTTGTGCTAAGGTGGCTCTTTTAGAACAAGACATTTCTAGGGTAGATTTCACACAAAATATTCCTAAATATTTTGCAGAAAGTATTTATAGTCTTGACAATAAGTATTTCTTTCATGTGGTTATTTGGATGTTTCTATGCCCTAGTGTCAGTGTTAAATATCTATAACCCATCAGTCAGTCAATTGGCACCAACTGGCACATGGCTGAAATAAGGGCCTTGTGAAAAAGGATTATTAATATTATAGTAATATTTGTATCTCTGAATCTCAACACGTGATACATGACAGAGCATCTGCAGTCTGTATATGGAGAAACCAATGCTCAGAGGGAAATGACTTGTTCAAAGTCACCGAGTAGACTTGCAGCAGAATTGGGAATAGGACTAAGTTTCCCGGAGCCCCACTTTAGTATCTGATTAACTCAGCTATGCTCCTTCCGTTGGTAATGGTAACTGTAATATTATCTTGTACAAAGTTCTTCCCCAACCCCTGCCCCTTGTTTCCTTTCCAGACATGCAATTCTCACTCTCTTAGATTTATGCTACAAAATGTAGACAGGAAAACAGGAACTTGGCTCCTACTTGATTTTTTTTCCAATTAATAAGATTACATTGAAGCAAGTAACAAGCAAAAGAAGAACAGAAGAAATAAACACTATATTGATACATACATTTCACTGATAATTTAAAATACCTTTAATTAATTTGCTACTATATCTTCCTGTTTGCTAGGTGTATTTATAATTGTCCTTAGCAACTGTAGTTGCCTGCAAATAAAATTACTTGCTTACTGTTTTTTGAGTTCCATATTTCTTTCTTGTGTTAAAAATGTTCTTTGGTTAGCTAATACAGGCAGAAAAATGAATCAAATAGACAGTCAAATTTTACTAGAAATTTAGACTTTTAGACTGCCCAAATTGTTATCCAGTACTATGCTGGCTTCTCTTTGGAGTGATGCATGTACAAATGTTATAGTAAAAAGCTCACTTCTGTCTATATTATAGACTTCAGTACTACTGCTCATCTTCAGCAGAAAAGTATAATTTCAAGCTACATATATCCTTTTGTAAATATTGCTTCAGACTGGAAATTTATTATTATCTGGTGTGAGATGGAAAATGATCATTTTATTTTAAGCTCTTGTTCAATTTGTGTACAAAAGGATTCTGTCAAGCCTAATAAATGTTGCTTTACTTAATTTTTTTAAAGGGAAAGTATAGATATATGTTTCATTTCCTTTCTTTTGGACTCCCTTTATTTTCTTGGCCTAAGATTTATAGAAGATCAATTATTTAAATATATTTTGTGTGGGACATTGGGGAGAACTGTCCTTGAAATGTATAGCAATATTCAGCTTTCAGTGTGCGTTTTTCAATGAGAACCTTTCTATGCTTTTTCTTGTGGCATTTTGGGAACTTTTTTTTTTTTTTTAAATGAATTTATCCCTGTAATATATTATGGGATTACAAAATTTCAATTAGCCCTGTTCTACCAACTGAAAATTAATGAAAGTTAAGTATAAAGCAATCATCACCTTTATTTTTGAAAATAGATTAAGGGATATACCCACAAAGTCAGAAAACTCTTTCTGTTACAGAATGCATAGGTTTTTCCTATACGTAGTGTTCAGAGGCATGTGTTCCCCTACCCGTTGAGTGGGAAAAATTACTCATCTCCCATCTATTCATCTGTGTGGTTCACAGCTTTTGTTTTTTTCCAGTGGTAGTTCTCTAAATTTGTACTGGATTCTAAATAAAATATTTTTATATATATATAATGAAACATTTACATAAATGACACTTGTCTTATTTAAGCAAAATAGAATATAAATATAGACCTTTTGATGTCTTTCTGTATTACACTCAAATACAAGGATGTAAGAATATCTGGTTAGAAGTTATTCCACAGAAAAACAAACAAACAAAACGTAAGAAAAATAGTAAACTCCCAGACACACAAACCCTAGTAAATGGAAATAATAGAGATGACAATGAAGATGTGACCTTTCAGGTCACTGATGCCTGGGCCATTGAAAAGCCTGCTCACATGTAGCATTTGCAAGGTTAAGCCTGAACTTTGCAGCTGATAAGGCAGGGGAAACAAGGTCGTCATGGGTCTTGTGGGAAAGCACCTGCTTATTACGGGACATTTGAGAGGGCTTGTGGGCTTGTGCAAAACATATTATGGGATGTTGAAATGAGATGTTGTGAGATTTAAAGACAAGGAAAGATGTAAGAGCTAAAGAAAAAGGAAGAGAGGGAGTGGAGTGAATCAGGGACGAACAAGCATGGTAGGTTAGAGAGAATGGGGGCAACAGGGGCTGGCTGAGTGTAAACCAGCAGCTGGTCAGCACGTTTGCCTGGCCAAGCCCTGTGCCTCATTACTGCAGTCTGTCCTGTCTTACTAAATCATATTCCTAACTATTTTCTGTGTAACCACACTTTCTATTCTCCATGTGCATATGTGTTTCACGAGCAACCTTCAAGCTGAACTAGATGGTGAGTAGGAGGAAACCCAGGCCTGGAAAGACCTAGGGTCTGAGCCAGTGGCTGTGTTAAAAGCCTGAGGGCTGAACATAGATACTAGACAGAGTTAAAGCTGGGGTTTGAGAATATTTCAGGGGAGTTTCAAGGATATTTTCAAAGAATGTCTGAATGTGGATATGCCTGTGAAACAAGAGAATGTGTGTGTGTGCACATAAACTTCAAACCTGATAAAAAATCAAAGGAAGGCCAGGATCAGGCCCTCAACATTCATGTTTATGTGAGTATTGTTGGGTTTCTTTTGTGGGGGGGACTTCTTTCTGCCTGTTCTGGGCAGTGTAGTCAGATGAGTGTTTTGTGTGTGTGTATCTGGATCTTATGAATACGTGCTCAGCCTTGCTACAGACCCAACCTGCACATGGGAACAGAGCAGAAAACAGGCTAGGAAGCGAAATCCCTGTGGTCCTGTCTGGTGGGTTGACCCTGGCTGGGCGCCAGGTGCCCTCCAAGCCGCTCTATCACTCCCCTTCCTCAGCAGGACGGGGAAGAGAAAAATAAAACAAAAGGCTCATGGATCAAGATAAGGACAGGGAGATCACTCAGCAGTTATGGTCACGGACAAAACAGACTCAACTTGGGGAAATTAGCTTAATTTATTAACAAACAAATCAGAGTAGGATAATGAGAAATAAATCCAAGTCTTACAACACCTTCCCCCCACCCCTCCCTCCTTCCCGGGATTAACTTCACTGCTGATTCTCTACCTCTTCCCCGCCAGCAGCACAGGGGGACAGGGAATGGGGGTTGTGATCAGTCCATCACACGTTGTTTCTGCCGCTCCTTCCTCCTCAGGGGGAGGGCTCCTCACACTCTTCCCCTGCTCCAGCGTTGGGTCCCTCCCACGGGAGACAGTTCTCCATGAACTGCTCCAACGTGGGTCATTCCCATGGGGTACAGTTCTTCACAAACTGCTCCAACATGGTGCAGTCCTTGAGGAACAGACTGCTCCAGCGTGGGTCCCCCAGGGCGTCACAAGTCCTGCCAGTAAACCTGCTCCAGTGCGGGCTTCCCACGGGGCCACAACCTTCTTTGGGTATCCACCTGCTCCAGCGTGGGGTCCTCCGCGGGCTTCAGGTGGATATCTGCTCCACTGTTAACCTCTATGGGCTGCAGGGGGACAGCCTGCCTCACCGTGGTCTTCACCACGGGCTGCAGGGGAATCTCTGCTCCGGCGCCTGGAGCACCTCCTCCCCCTCCTTCTTCCCTGACCTTGGCGTCTGCAGAGTTGTTCCTCTCACATAGTCTCACTCCTCTCTCCAGCTGCAATTGCACAGGTTTTTTTGTTCCCCCTTCTTAAATACGTTATCCCAGAGGTGCTATCACCATTGCTGATGGGCTTGGCCTTGGCCAGTGGTGGGTCCTTCTTGCAGCTGGCTGGCATTGGCTCTGTCAGACATGGGGGAGGCTTCTAGGATCTTCTCACATAAGCTGCCCCTGTAGCCCCCCCGCTACCAAAACCTTGCCACGCAAACCCAATACATCCTGGATTTGGCTCGTCTTGACAGTTATAATAAACAGACTTACGAGATTGTCTTTAGACTCACATGTTTGAAATATGGCCTTATCCTTCAGTGTGTTAAGATGCATATTTCTTATTCATTCTGTGAGAACAGAATTTACTTTTTGTTCAGCTGCGAGGTTCTGAGCAATCACCTGCCTAATCTGATCTACCTAAGGCAATTCCAGAAAGCAGTTACAAGGGTATATAAGTACAACATTGTGTCAGGCAATACTCTAAATGGGAAAATACTGTCTGTTGGAAAGAGGGGGAAAAAAAAAGTTTAGCACTATGCAGTCGAGCTCTTAAATATTTTTTTATATTTATTTTGTATAGGGTAATAGTTTTCAGGGTAATAGTTTGTAATTGTTTGAAAGCTAGAAATGCCAAATTGGGGGAGGATAGGGTAGTGCAAGTGGTACATTTAGGAAAAGCAGTTGAAATTCAAAAAAGACTGGAGTGAGATGACTTGAGAGATCCCTTGTCAATGAGGTCAGTCTGAGCAGTGCAATATTCACCAGATGAAAGTGAAGGAAGCTCTCCTACCTGAATGTCTTAAAACTGAGCTAGGCAAATCTCTTGAAAAATAGATGAAATGGGATGGATAGGTCATTTGAATTTCCAGGTGCATTTGAAACTCTATGCTTTTGAGAAGCTGTGTGACAGGAGCGAGACTCTTGTTGCCCAAGAAGTTTAGAAGAAGCTGACTTTGATCTGCTAAGTCAGAGTGGTTAAATAGGATCAGTAAGGACAAGGACTGGAATGCTGGAGATTTCAGCATATGTGAACTACTGTTCTTCCAGCAGAGCAGTGCAATATACACACACACACCCCTTTGAGGCTCTGTAGGTGGTAGTCACAAGGTTAGTGAATTACTAACCAAATTGAAAAGAAAAAAAGCTAGTAGATTCCTGAAAATACAAATTAGGATCCCTCACCCTCAAGAAACACATAAACAGACAAAGATACATCAGCCTTTATTACCATTTCAGTTACATTGTTGCTGCAGTTAACAGGAACTCTTACTCGACATGCAAAAAAAAAAAAAAATTCTGTGGACCTTAGTGATGCTTTCAGTCTTGACTAACTGGCACAGGATGGAGCTAGGTGAGAACCAGGCTGCCTTTTTACTTGGGCTAGTACTGCTTTGCAATGAGGAAACCTGCTAAATGAACAGTATGTAATAGTTCTCCTCTGCTTTCTCACAATTTCACTCTTGGCCAAGAGAAACAAATTAACCCTCCATTTACTAGGGTCAACAGTTGGAGTGACCCAGGGTACCACAATAAAAAACTTCATGGGGTATTCTTCACCAAAGTGTGCATCCCCATAGATTTAGCAGTTCTTACCCAGCAATACAGCTTTTTTTTTTCAGAAGAGTCAAACTGGATGCTTCTTTAGGCTAAGCATCCAAAAAGACCACCTGCTCTAAGGATTTTACATGTTATCATATTCAAAGCCACAGAAGTACATAACAGCTGAGGTTGGAAGGCATTTCACCTCTTCTAGTCCGACCGTCCTGCTGAAAACAGGATCAGCTAAAACAGGTTGCCCAAGACCGTGTCCAGTTGAGTTTTGAATAATTCCAAGGATGGAGACTCCACAAGCTCTCTGGGCAACCTGTTCCAATGTTCAATAATCCTTACACTAAGAAAGTTTTTTTTCCTTGTGTTTAAATAGAATTTCCTATATTTCAATTTTGCTCATTGGTTTTTTTCCTGTTCCTGGGCACCACTGATCATGATTATTATTTTAAATAGGTTTGCTGTTCAGCTATTAATAGCATGAGAGAATGAAGAAGAGGGAAACTCAAAGCCCTCAACATACTCTGGTAAGTAGAACATCTGTTTTCTAACTAGCCCAACTTACTTGTGTCATTTGTGCAAACATGATAGGGTGCACACCTGTTCTGTTTAAGCAGCAAGGTTACACTCTGCAAAAATGTTTATTCAAAGGCTGCATGACAAACTTTCTATTAAAATGGAAAACTTTTGCAAAATATATGACTGTATATGAAAACTTTATTCCTTCAAGCACTTTGGTAAAAACAACAGCTGCTTCCTAGCACAGATAAGTAGAATTTTCTACAGATTATTTTTCTACTTTTTTAGCTCCTTCCACATTTTCCTGGCATTTGCATAAGATATGCACTTTAAACTTATCCTTGTTTTCCACCTACAATAAGTATTTTTTTGTCTAATTACATCTTTAGCTTCACTTTTCATGTTTTATGAACCATCTCACTTTTAGAGGTGTATACTAAGTTTACTTGGCATGATTTACGTAGGACGATATCTTCTAGCTTTGACAACTTTTTTTTACCTTTTCCTTTGTGGGTCTTTCCACAAAATTCTGTGTAAAGATTCTTCTGGATTTCCATACAACACTCTAAACTTATAATGGCACTATCATAAAAGTCCCTTCTTGTATAGCTTCAGCATTCACTATTTTTAATTGGAACTCACACCATAAGCATTAGATATGCAGCAGGAAAACTATGATACAGTTGCCATCACAGAAACATGGTGGGATGACTCGCACAACTGGACTGCTGCAATGGATAGCTATAAACTCTTCAGAAGGCATAGGCAAGGAAGGAGAGGCGGTGGTGTAGCCCTGTGTGTTAGAGAGTGTTTTGACTGTCTAGACCTTAATGATTTAATGATGGTGATGATAAGGTTGAGTGTTTGTGGGTAAGAATCAGGGGGAAGGCCAACAAGGCAGATATCGTGGTGGGATTCTGTTATAGACCACCCAAACAGGATGAAGAGGCAGATGAAACATTCTATAAGCAGCTGGGAGAAGCCTCACAATCGTTAGCCCTTGTTCTTGTGGGGGACTTCAACTTACCAGATGTCTGCTGGAAATACAAGACAGCAGAGAAGAAACAGTCTGGGAGGTTCCTGGAGTGTGTGGAAGAGAACTTCCTGACACAGCTGGTGAGGGAGCCAACTGGGGAAGG
>WAAD01017063.1:4718-26411 GCA_013389945.1 Fregata magnificens | reverse complement strand
TTTCTAGAATGAAAGGCTTTGCCCAAAACCCTTGATAAAGGGCTTCTTTTTCTTGGGGATATCACAATGGCTTCTCTACTTGTGTTTTAGCATTTCTTCTGCTTTCCTATATCCTCCTGGGATATAGGAAATTTCCTCCTCTTGTAGGTGCACATGCACATGCCTCCACCCATGTTCTGACTCTGCTTTCACTTTGTCATTCACCAAGGAACAATCCAGTTGTCTAGTCAACCTTCTGCTCAAAACTTCTCTCTTGAGCGGGGGTGTGGATGTGATTTCTTCAGCAGCCTGATTATGGTGGGGAATTTTTCCCTCTCACCCTTTTTTTTTTTTAGCTATTTCAAAAGCTGCTGTGTTACAGTTATTAGACACATATAACTGGACTGGAGAGAGGAGTTTTAGCAGTTTTAGCAGCTCGAACATTCATCTTCCTCTCCCACTAAACTGAATAACTTTCTGTCAGTGACTAAGCAGTAGTCAAACATTTTTGTACTTTTGCATAGAAATTCAAGAATGATGATGGCTTTGACATTAAATAATGACTGTGTTGAAAGTACTTTAGAAGACAGAATCAGAATTCAAAATTATATCAACAAAAAAATTTTTCAAAATCCAGGAGGAAATTCAGCAAGTTCAGCCTGCTTGGCAGAGGGCACTGAATTCACAAATACCATATAGGGGTTAAGTAACTACCATAGGTCAGGTGGCAGAAAAGGTCCTAAGGGTTATAGGCAGGCCACACATTTTAAATTCTGTTTTATATTAATACTGCACTGTTTTATAAAAAATATAAAAAGCAATTACTCTGCTCTACAACGGTTAGTGAACTCTTAGCTGGATGCTGTCTTTTGTATCGTGCATTAAAGGAGAGGTAGACACATCTCGGCGTGGGAAACACTACACTGTGGCAGGCAAATACCTGTTTTGGGAGGCTTAAATAACTTTATCCAATCTCAGCGCATGGAAATAGGCTCTATGTCTTCTTGAACTCCCTTTCAGCCCTTTTTAGACTTGAAATTACACTGTAGATTTAGAGAAACTAAAGGTAGAGCAAAATGTTCTTACAAACCAGTATTTTAGCCATGGCTCCACTGCTTCAGGATAAGCTCTGGCAGCTGATAAGACTTACGGTGTTGAATTTTAACCTCTAAACCTGTATGTGGTTTCAGAGGTGGTAAGCTAAGAGACTGCCTCTTTCTCTCTTATGCTCAACAGCTGTAATTCATATCAGTGGAGGCGGTTCAAAATAAATGAAAAGGATCTATGGACTGTCTCCTACTATAGTCCAGATAGGTCTAACATCTTAACACTTTAGGTAAGATGCCAGGTCCATCTATTTTGCCATTCACTGGGGTGGGGTAGGTGCAAGGCTGGAGTGAATTGACTTTTCTTGCCTTCAGGGGGGACTGTGTGACTTTTCTGACTGCTATGAAGAGGCTTTTTATAACTATGATGGCTGAGGCATACATTTATTTGGTGTTGGGAGAATTTAATTCACTAGGTATGTATAGTTGAGTTCCTGAGCACAGTTTATCATATAAAATCTGAATAAATACACATTAAAAGTAGGCTGGTGTTCTGCCTTAATTGAATTTTGCTGCATATTCTTTAAGGAGACCCCTGACATAAAAGTAGATTTGGTCAGCCTTGGAGTACAGTATGAGAATGAATTCATTACTGTTTAAAAGCTATACACACACTTAGTCTTTGCTAATGAAGGTCACACAGGTTTTTCAAAAAAGAGAAAGCTCGAGCTGTGAAGAGAAAGTGACCTCACCTTAAAAAAAAAAAACCAAACAAACCACAAAACCGAACTAAAAAACTTAATCCAGAAATACGATTGTTACCAAGTTATTTCCTTATCTCTTTAGCTGAAATAAGAGACTGGCTATTTAAGTATCAACAAGAATGAATGTTATTCTAGGCCATGATTCTCATCTTGATGCAGAAGACTCAATCATTCAATCATAATGATAAATGTCCATTAACTACTGCAAAATCACACCACATGTTATTTGGAAAAGTATATGACCTCTATATGAAGTTTAAATGAATTTATTCTGATCAGCTTTAATCAACTATCAAATTAATTCATAATGTTTGGAATAGTATTACTAAGCTCCTGGAAACCAAGTTCACTGAACAATGTCATATATTCATTACTTTCTGAAGCATAATGAAACCTAAAGTGCTAGGAAATGATCTACAGTTATAATGGCGATAGAAGTTGACACTTTCTTCGCCAAAGCAACTACTGCAAATACACAAATCTCTCTTTTATTATCCAGGAATCTTTTTCCATCACTGACAAGAACTTTTATTTGATTTTATTTCTCTCTGCTTACTTGTCAGACTGGGACCCAGCCAGTGAAGCCGCAGGAACAAGGGCTCTGACACACTGCCTTGAGCGAATGGCTGCAAGGTGCCCTCCTCTGTTGGAGCTGCCATTCCCATGACAGAGCCTGCAGAAGAGCAAGTGCATCCCAGCTGCTCCTCTCACCATAAACCCACTTCCATGTATGCCAGGTCCTTTTAGCCAACTCTGCAATGAGGTTAGCATTTTTGGAAGACTGGTAGGGCATGACAGCTGAGAGCGGTAACATCCATAACCTCTGGAGCAAGATTTTGCCTGGAAAATAAATGCTAGAGGCTGTCTGTTTTCTCCCTTATGTTCCTTCCAGCCTGCAGAGTGGACCATGGGAGAAGCTTTGCATTTACCTTCCCAGAGCAGGTAGCACACCTAAGCTGATCTGCCAGCAGAGGTTAGTGAAGGAGGATGCTATGGCCTGCCACTAGTCATCATGAGCAGGGTGCTACCAGGGCAAGGAAAGTCTACGGAAGACATGAAGAGTCACCTTATATGAGAGGTGATATGCAACTTCTTTTTGATGTAACTTGGTCTCCTGAACTATAAGTTGATTTAAATCTGCTAGCTTAATTGTTTCATCTAAGAACAAGATCAGGTGGTGAGACATTAGAAAACATTCCAGAAATAATGTGTCAGAAGATGTCTCTGCGGTAGTGCTACTTTCTTACGTTTTCTGAATTTTGTTATTATTTGAAATTCTGCTTAAGCAGTTTGCTGATTTGTTCCAAGAAACCAAATATAAGTAGTTTCATTGGATCTAAGAGACTGGTGTCACACTTATTTTCTGGTTTCAAGGCACAATTCTTTTTTATTATTATTTTTCACTCAGTACAGAACAATATTTTAGCCCTAATCAAGCACATCATCCCATTGAGCTGACTTTCCCGAGGTTGCCTTTTAGTTTACTCAGTGGCTGAGCAGGTCATTAAAAGCATGCAGGACTGCCACGTTGTGAATCACAGGACGGGAAGTTTTACTCCTTAGCACAACATGGCCAGCCAGCTCTGGCTTTCCCTGTAGACTAGAAACTCAGGAACACTGTCAAGATATGACATTTTTGTCACATTTACTCTTAAAATGTCAGTTCGCACTCAGATTTGAACACAGGCAAAGGGATGGGAGTTTGCTGGCCTTTTCCTTATTCTGCCTCTGTTTGATGTGAAATTACACATTAGTACCTAGAGCCACATGACATTTCAAGATGAAATATTTTTCAGCAACATGAAAAGCAGGAAAGGTCTGAAAAGTGTAAAAATTTTCCAAACTTGTCAATAGAGTGCACAGTACATCTGATATAAGACTTCGCCTTGTACGTTTGTCATGATACAAACGGCACTTCGTCCTCAGGGGACCTGCTTGGTATATTCTAGCCCCTTTTGCCTGGAGATGAATTAGTGCATTTAAAGGAGAGCACAGAGGCCGCTTTCTGAGGCTTAGGCCTTACTTTGTTCTTGGTCGCAACTCAACTCACAGAAAGCATCATTCACATGCACAGACACTCACAGGCCCAGGTTTATGATTAATCCCACCGCAGTGTGCTCATACGTGTATAACAAAAATGGTCCCTTTGTGGAACCTGATGGACTAAAACAAGGGAACAGTATATTCAGTCAGTTTTTTGACCGCTAGGTAAAAAGTTCAAATTCAGCCCAAACTGAAGGATGACTCAAGTTTCATATTTGGACGTTCTGAAAATTTTCTCTAAAAGCAGTATGTGTGAGAGAGTACATGTGTACAGGAAAAAGTGATTACAGGAGATGAGGAGGTAAAGAAGGAGCATGTTCAAGAATTTGTAATGTATTTGCACTTCTGTTAGTAATAGCACATGAAATGTCACTTGAATTCAGCAGTAACTGTTCTTCGCCTCCCTGATGTCTTGTGGGAACATTCCCTTTAGCACCGTGATTTTGTTTTCTCTAAGGTTAAAAATGTATTGGCACCAGTAATTGCCTAATCTGGTCCAGATATGATATGGTACGGTGCAGATTTATTATACTGTGACAACAAATTAGGAATAAAAGCTCCAGGAAAGCAGTAGATCACAGCTGCAATAGTTCTTCTCCAAGTGCCATGTAGAGAGTCCAGTTGAGCATCCAGAGTGCTGCTTCCCAGCCACTGCTAATGCTGATCTACAGGAGGCTGCTCTTCCCACCCCTGGCCGGGAGCTGAGCACAGTGAATTTAAACTGCTGGTAAATTGCCTGGCCCCACCCTGCACTTCTCTCCTTTCCCTGCCTCTCAATGGGAGTTGTTCTGCCCTTGATGCAAGCGGAGCACTCCGGGCACCCTCCATCCCCACTCTGTCCAAACGAGGTTGCAACGTGCGCATTGCAGCTCAGCCCTGGGACGGTGCTCTAAGGTGGGGCAAGATTTGTTCCACCAGTTATTTCTCATGCTGCAAGCCCAGATAATCAGCTGCTCAAAGATATCCGAGATTCAAAGATATTACAACGGAACTGATGTTATTGATGGAGGAACCAACAGTAAGACAAGTGTGATACCTTTACTGCATGAAGCTCATTATTGATGAGTTCAGCATTCAAACACTGTTAGAGTTTGGAAACTTTTGTATTTCTTCTTGACAGCTGAAAATAGTTACTGCAGTGTGACTGCCATGCTTTGCACCCCTCCTACAAATATCTGTGGGTTTATAGATTGTGTTTTTAATTATGATGCTGAAGGGAGATGGATAATACAAGTATTTCGGTGAATATACACATGCCTGTTCATCTTCACCAATCATTTCTCATATTGTGAACTGTCTTCGCTAAGATAATTATTGCTGTGATTAATAAGCTGCTAAACTAAGATCAGAGGTGTCAGTTCTTGAAAGAGAGAACAAAACAATGACAGCGACAATTCACACTTTGCTTACATTTATGAATATATAAAATTACACTGAGAAAGAGTAAGTTGGAAAAAAGGCAAAGTAGAAAGAAAGCAAAACAACTGCATAGCGGAAAGCACTAAGAAACATGAAATATTATTCTTCAACATTGCAAAAGAACAATTAAATGCTTAAATCATTCTTTTAGTGTCAGTAGAAAGTCTTTAACTTCAGTGAAGCTGCAGAAGACGCTGAAAGAAATTTTTGAACTAGGAAATAAGGTGCTTTATTCGCAGAAAAAGTTGTTGCTAAGCGTGAGTAAAAAGGACTTGTTCTGAGCCTTCATTTGTATGTTCACTACAAATAGCAGGTTGAATTTTATTTTGTTGCCCACAGAGCTCCTATAAATTCAGTGGAATGCCACAGAACGACATCAGTTTATTATTATCTGAGCACAAAGTAATTCTGTCAGTTCAGTGTGTGTTTTTTGAGACACACAGACGTTGACTTGTAATAGGTTGGCAGAAGATTCAGATTTGCTTCTTAACAATCCTATTTAGTACCTAACTATGACAGCATCAGTTTAGGTAACAGATTGTAAGGATCATGGCCATATCTTGCTGTTCTTTTGCATAGAAATTGCCTGTTGACTTCAGAGAAAGGCTTATACCTGGGAAGACTGTAGATCTGGATTCTCTTTGATTAGTGTCTCATAAGCACACGTAGCCAAACCAGTCTCTGTTATAACAAGTGTATCCTTGCTCTTGTCATTGTTCAGAGCGTGGATATCCCATAGATTTTGTCAGGATGTCTGTGTCTTAAAAGCTAGTACGACTGCACCTAAAATAATCACAACTGTCTTTACTTCTTACAGTTTTTGTTCTGGGACTCTCTGAAAGGAAATCTGCATGTACTCATCTTGGGTGGTAACTCTGCACCGCTGGTGGTGGATCAGATCCCACGGGTTTCCATGCCACTCCTTTGCAGGTCCACCTGAGATGAAGTGACAACAAAAAGCTGGGATGCTGCTATGTCTCTCTGACCCTACACTGCTGAACCAATGCTTGTACGCTATTCACAGCTGGCAGGAAAAAACAGTGGACTTGTGGTCATCACGGATATTCTGTTTTACACCTACAACCAAAGCTGACACTTGGCCACTCTAGGATTAGACCAAAATGGGAAAAGGGGGAAAAAAAGCTATATTAGGATATTTTTCACCATACGTGCTAAATGCAGGTTAACCTTCTGTCTGGAATAAAATCTGTACGGTTATATTTACATAATACAAGTTTTCTCAAAAGCCCCCAGGATTTTCTACTGACATGAGTGATTTCTGGAGGACCATTTCCCATAATTATTGGGATCCCTAAACACATTAATAAGGAGCACTTAAGATTGTCTACAAAAGCTACAGGCTGTTCAGCTACCTTTAAAGGATTTTCAGTACGTACTAACATAAAACTTCAGAAGTCTGAAGATCTTTGTAAGAGAGGTCACAGCCTTAAAGCAATGCTAAGGCTATATCTCCCAAGGAGCAGCAGGTGAAGATCACAGGAGATCAAAGGTTGTAACTAAGTGACCAACCATCTTAAGTTACCTACCTAGGCTTCTGAATTGTTTGTGGTTACTCCTTCACTCTTTAACTCTGCAAAGAGACTTTCATTTTTTATCTGTCAAAGGTCTGGGTACTTAGACTTTTTCTCAATTAAAGATCAAATCTCAAAAGTTTAATTAATTAAAGATTTTCAGCTATTTCTTTTTTCTTTTCTTTCAACTAGCAGTGGTTAAAAATATCATTCAACTATTATATACATTGATGTGGCTAACAATTTTTTTTCCCCTACCTATCGAAATGCATTAAGGAAACATAAAAGAAAAAAATCACCATCTCTTTCTCTCTCTGTATCTGCAACAACTTGAAAGAAAATGATGAATGGCAAAATGTTAGAGCAAAGGGTCCCAAAACGAAGGAAGTGGCATGATTAGGTTCTGTATTTTAAATTAGAAATAACCGCTCTGAATACATAAGCAATCAGACGTCCATTTATATCCTGGGTAGAATCTGAAGCTTCATTAATTGCAGTGGAATCACATACAAAATGAAGACTTCCTCTAAAAGCCAGGCTTACTCAAAGAAAAACTTAATTTTTTATGATAGTATTTTCCACATTAGAGTTCTGCTCATGGCTAAATCATCATGGATAAACATATATATATTTAAACAGAGAAAGGATACACTCTTGTAGTCTAAAAACTGAGCCATAGAAAAACCACTAGACTGAACACTGATTATTCATATGAATCATTAGTCAAACAGAGGTGAGAACCAAAAAAATTAGTTACTATTTCTATTTATAATGTTCAAGTTTGCATGACATTTCTAAAGGCCTTTTTGTCACACCCAGTTGCTCCATGTTGTTACACATAGAGATGAAAACTAGATCAAAGGATAGCCTGTGTTGCTAGTACTCACCTAGTAAACATCCAGTCTCCCTTTTCCTTTCAGTCATATCCTTTTTACACTAAATAAATCTGGGGTGATTCCTGTTTTTTTACCATTTGGGTCATCACATGATTTCCACTGGAGGATGCACCAAAATGAAGACAAACATGGGATAAATATTCAGCAAATGTGGATGAAATACTGAATATCCCCCATTTCACACTGAGAAAAAGTCAGTAAGCCCACTGAGACTTCCTGAAGGACTTTATCCATGCAACCGAAGGACTCAAGCCAGGAGTACTCACGTATATAATTGTACACTTAGGACCATATTTTGTACAAGCCACTAACAGTCATTTGTCTAAAAAAAAAAAAAAAAAAAAGAAGGCATATATTTTATCACATTATGAGAGCACCCATAACTTATACGTCTCCATTTTATAACCATTTTACAAGACTATTTCATACTCAAGAGAAACATGCACTTCTTATGACAAGTTATACCGTGTGATCATTGCAATAATTAAGCTATAGAAAAATTGGATTAAAAATAACAGGCATGCTGCTAAACCATGTTAGCAACGAATATGGTTTTTAACTTCAATCTTAAAGGAGTACAGTATTTCTTCCTTATAATCCTGCCTGAAGTTTGCAGAGTGTGATTTGTTCTCCATTTACCCACTTTTGCTGTAGTCAGTTCTTTTCCTATTACAAATCCCACATAGTTTATCCAGGAACTCGGGAGAATCTAGACAACAAATAAGCACTATGAGGAAAGACAGAAATATTAGAAATGTTGAGCTCAAAATAACAACAAAACACTCATTAAGTGACAAGTCAGACTTCTACTACACCTTCATTCACTCCTCCGCCAATGTTGATGTCTTTCTAAATAGAAAACTGTGCATCACTAATGCTCTCAACCACAGCAAACATTTTCCTATTTAAAAAAACTCCATTGAGTTCATGCTCCATATATGCCTTTAATAAAAGCAATCTTAAAATGAACCTTCTATGGCTCTCACCTTGCCATTTTACTGTTTTGCTACCCTCTGCTGGCTTTCTTTTCTCTGTCATGTTAAACAGAAGCTGCCAATTTTCACTTTGAAAGCCTTTCATAAGGCAACTTCAGGAACAGCGTTTGGGGCTGGCAGAAGGGGAGGGGGTGAAGCTAATCAGGTGGTACTGACCTCTTCCATCTCGATTGGCATGAACAGGGATTTTCAACCAGATCACCAGTTTTGATTGTTTCTTAAAATCAAGAACTCCCAGGAATGCAGCCATTATGCACGCTCAGCTCTCCTATGCAGTGCATATTCATGAATCTGATGGATAAAGATAGTAACTATGCCCATATTTCTTACCTCTTCAGTAAAAATGTGAAAAGTCTCCATGCATTTCCACATCATTTGGATGAGGGCTCCATGTGCCCTTGATCTCCACATTCCTCTGAATCATTTTTCACCATTCATAATTTGTATGGATGTCAGAAAAAAACCCCAAACCCAACAGCGGACATCTCATAGCAAATTAGGTAATCTTGACAGCAAACAGACCTTCCAATGCAAAACTGCAGGGGAAAAATATAGATTGCAGCTGCAAATACATCACACTTGAAATCACAGGTAAAATCATTTCTCTGCACTGTGTGGCTGTTCCCAGAAAATTGTGTTTAGCCCTGAGACTCTCATTATTGAGAAGAGTTGTAAATTGGAGAGAGGTCAGTGCAAAGCCACTGATATGATTAAAGTGGGCTGGAGGCATTGACTTATGAAGAAAGATGAAAAGATCTAAATAAACATGGCCTGGCTGCGGAATGCTTAAAAGGCATCAAGATAACCATTAACAAATAGCTGAAGGATATGAAAACTAAGCAGAGAAAAGAGCTATCTCAGGTAGCATAAAGGAGAATCGCCAAAAGTAATGAGATGAAAATTAAGAAACAAAAATCTAAGCCAAGTGTCTGGATAAATGCCTAGAAGTGGAATGCACCACACCATGGAGCACTCCCCCGGCTATAACGGAAGTCCTAACAACTGAGACAAATAAAGCTGGATAGACATAACTGAAGTGGTTGCACAACGGGTTTAACCCTGCCTTGACAGAGAGGTAGGCCAAAATGTGCAAATAGGTCTTTATCATCTCTAATATCTCTGAATTACTTCTGAGATAACTCAGCTATTAATGGAATTCCCTTGTGAATGAAACTGCTTATGCCTTGTGGAAAAAGCATGAAGTCTATGAACGGCACGGTTTCAGAAGATAAAAACTCTGCAAACAAAGCTCTAACACCACTCCGTGTAAGACTGGCAAGGTTTTGGTAGTGGGGGGTTTACAGTGGTGGCTTCTGTGAGGAGCTGCTAGAAGCCTCCCCCATGTCCAACAGAGCCAATGCCAGCCGGCTCCAGGATGGACCCACCGCTGGCCAAGGCTGAGCCCATCAGCGATGGTGGTAGCGCCTCTGGGATAACATAGTTAAGAAGGGGAAAACGTTGCTGCACAACAGCAACTGCAGCTGGAGAGAAGAGTGAGAATAGGTGAGAGGAACAGCCCTGCAGACTCCAAGGTCAGGGAAGAAGGAGGGGGAGGAGGTGCTCCACGCACCAGAGCAGAGATTCCCCTGTAGCCTGTGGGGAAGACTATGGTGAGGCAGGCTGTCCCCCTGCAGCCCACGGAGGTCCATGGTGGAGCAGACACCCACCTGCAGCCCATGCAGGACCCCACGTTGGAGCAGGTGGATGCCCAAAGGAGGCTGTGACCCCGTGGGAAGCCCGTGCTGGAGCAGGCTCCTGGCAGGACCTGCGGACCCATGGGGACCCACACTGGAGCAGTCTGTTCCTGAAGGACTGCGCCCCGTGGAAGGGACCCACACTGGAGCAGTTTGTGAAGGACCGCAGCCCGTGGGAAGGACCCACGTTGGAGAAGTTCATGGAAATCTGTCTCCTGTGGGAGGGACCCCACGCTGGAGCAGGGGAAGAGTGTGAGGAGTCCTCCCCATGAGAAGGAAGGAGCGGCAGAGACAATGTGTGATGAACTGACCGCAACCCCCATTCCCCATCCCCCTCCAGTGCTGGAGGGGAGGAGGTAGAGAAAAATCAGGAGTGCAGTTGAGCCCAGGAAGAAGGGAGGGGTGGAGGGAAGGTGTTTTGAGGCTTGGTTTTATTTCTCATTACCCTGCTTTGATTGGATTGTTAATAAATTAAGCTCATTTCCCCAAGCTGAGTCTGTTTTGCCCTTGACGGTAACTGCTGAGTGATATCTCCCTCCCCTTATCTCAGCCCATGAGCCTTTCGTTATATTTTCTCTCCCCTGTCCAGTTGAGGAGGGGGAGTGATAGAGCGGCTTTGGTGGGCACCTGATGTCCAGCCAGGGTTAACCCACCATGCCCAGAAATGCTCATGTGTTACTCAGTGCCCCTGAACTGCTGTCCTTCAGATATATCAGATGTACAGAGTGTGACCTGTACAATTGCGTTCACTGAGAACCAAACAGTGAAGCAAACCTGACATTTTCTGAGTCTGTTATAGTTACCACAGTGGTGATTGCCAGAAGTTTTGTGTTCATTGTAGGTGGCCGTACTACAGAACAGACATGCAGTTCAGACTTGTTTAGACATTTGGAAGCCTCAAACACTATTAGTCTGCACACAATCTGATTGACTTGTTAGGGCTACCAGGCACGGAGCATTTGCGGATAAATTGATGAAGACCTTAAATCTTTCTGAGCAAACTTTTCAGGAGCAAAAGAGGATGTGCCTAGAAAAATCACATGTAAGATAACTCTTCCTGTGGCCATCAAGAAAATCAGAGCCAGTACAATTTTTACTCCTTCTCCTTCCATTTACTCCCAGTAGGAAGAGAAATGCAAGCAGTCCCTGTTTTCTGTTCAGGGGGGCATTTTAGACAGGCTAAGCAGGAAAAAATCCCACTGCCTTTCAGTTTTTCTGTTTTCAGCTTCAGTCACTGACATCCCTAGCTACAACAGTTTTTATCCCTTTGGGAGACTTTACGTGCTCAAAGGATGCAACTCTAACCTGATGTGATTGATAGGCTGATGGCCCAGGGACCCCAGTACCCACTGGAAGGGTGGGCAGTCCACACAGTACCAGAATGAAGATTATTGGATAAACCAATGTGTGCTCATTCCAAAGAGGCCAAGTCTCATCGCTGCACCCACAGCAGTGAGAATAAAACACTCAGGAACTGACAGGCATGCATGAAAACTGAAGAAATGTGTGCTGTCTGTGCAGCAGTCTTATATGTGGAACAGCAACATGACTTTTATCCTATTCACACTTGAATAAGCTGAGCTTCCTCCTGCACATATCTGATTTACCTCAATTGTGATGTGTTATTATCATCTCTCTTGTGATTCTGGGCTGCATTCCCACTTACCCACTCTTTATTATTTGTCTGTTTGATCCTGCTGATGCCATGCCATTTGCTGTGTGCTGTGTAAACTGTCACAGGTCTGACCCAATTGCTGTGATTACAGGCACAACTACACTGTGAGCCTGCCCTTGTCTTCTGAAAAGTAACTAAAAAGCTATTTTTGCTTCAATTAGCTAAATAGTCATTCTTCCCTGCATAAGAGATCCACCGTCCTGGAGAACACATTCATCATTTCTGGTCAAATTGCAAACATATCTGGATCAACCCTACCTAGCAGGATGACATTAGTATTTAGAAGTAAGACTCTACTCAAAAATATGACTCAGTTGCACATCTTTCCTTTTGCACTGTCTACCTAGGATTTAGTCCTTAAAAAATTAAGACCTTAATTTTATTTTTAAATAGTTCCACATTAAAAGCATAACAAAGGAATGACAAAGACTTTCAAGGAGAGATGAGTTTTCTGATAAGTAAAATTTCTTACTGAACATCATAATAATAACCTTCCTCAATTTGCATTTGTGGAGAGATTATTTCTGTAATTGTATTACATATACATAACATCAGTTTTGGCAAATCAGCTATAAAAAACTTTCTAGTCTGAAACTGTACATAAAATTTCAGATACAGAATATTTTTTGTGCCAAGACTTATTCTTTTCTATTCCATTTGCTTTAGTTCACTTTAACCCTTATTAATTACGGTTTTGGCACTACATGCCACTCAACAAAACAAAATTGCTTTCTCCCCCAAACACAGAGCTGCTGGAATAACACAGGCAGAATTAGCGAGAAAGATATATAGAGTCATGGAATCATAGAGTGGTTTGGGTTGAAGGGACCTTTAAAGGTCATCTAGTCCAATCCCTCCTGCCATGGGCAGGGACTTCTTTCAACTAGATCACGTTGCTCAAAGTCATCCAACTTGACCTTGAACACTTCCAGTGATGGGGCATCCACAACTTCTCCAGACAACCTGCTCCAGCGTCTCACCACACTCATCATAAAAAATTTCTTCCTTATGTCCAGTCTAAACCTATCTTCTTTCAGTTTAAAACTGTTACCCCTTGTCCTGTCACTACAGGCTTTTCTAAAATGTCTCTCTGTCTTTCTTATAAACCTCCTTTAAGTACTGAAAGGCCACAAGAAGGTCTTCCCGGAGCCTTCTCTTCTCCAGGCTGAACAGCCCCAACTCCCTCAGCCCTTCCTCACAGGAGAGGTGCTCCAGCCCTCGGATCATTTTTGTGGCCCTCCTCTGCACCTGCCCGAACAGGTCCATGTCTTTCTTGTCCTGGGGACCCCAGAGGTGAACGCAGTACTCCAGGTGGGGTCTCACAAGAATGGAGAAGAGGGGCAGAATCACCTCCCTCAACCTGCTGGCCACCCTTCTTCTGATGCCGCCCAGGATACGGTTGGCTTTCGGGGCTGCAAGCACACATTAGCAGCTCATGTCCTTATTTTCATCCACCAGTAGCCCCCAGTCCTTCTCTGCAGGGCTGCTCTCAACCCATTCTTCCCCTGGTCTGTACTGGTATTGGGAATTGCCCTGACCCAGGTGCAGAACCTTGCACTTGGGCCTTGTTGAACTTCATGGAGTTTGCACAGGCCCAACTCCCCTTCCCTCAAGCAAATCAACTGCACCACTCACCTTGTTGTCACCTGCAAACTTGCTGAGGGTGCACTCAATCCCACTGTCTCTGTCATTGATGAAGATATTAAATAGTATTGGTCCCAGTATGGACCCTTGAGGGACACCACTCGTTACTGGTTTCCACTTGGACATTGAGCCATTGACTGTAAATCTCTGGACACAGCCATCCAGCCAATTGCTTATCCATCTAACAGCCCACCCATTAAACCCATTTCTCTCCAATTCAGACATAAGAATGTTGTGGGGGACTGTATCAAAGGCCTTACAAGTCCAGGCAGATATACCTAGGCAGTACCAAGAAATACTAGTCCTGTGCTTACTGTTAAGACCCACCCCAATAATAAATAACAGAAGGATATAGCAACTGCAAGTGACTTCACTATCAATGTGAATCTCATTACATATTGTCTTTACAACTCCCCAAATAGTATTTAATGTGTTTACCTTCCTAACACTACTGAAGATATTAGACATTTTTCAGGGTTTAGAGATACAGGAAGATTAAGACCTGTTTTTTAATAGAGGGCCTGAGAGCAATCTCTTCCCCCACATCCTTTCCTGGGGTCTTAGCTGCCTGTGTTCAAATTGCCTCCAACACAGCACAGCTGCATAACCTGGGATCAGGCTGCTCTGTGTCCTGGTTTCAGCTGGCTTGAGTTAATTTTCTTCCTGGTAGTTGGTATAGTGCTGTGTTTGGATTTAGCATGAGAATAACATATCACACTGATGTTTTAGTTGTTGCTAAGCAGTGCTTATACTAAGTCAGGGACTTTTCAGCTTGTCATGCTCTGCCAGGTGCACAAGAAGCTGGGAGGGAGCACAGCCAGGACAGCTGACCCAAACTGGCCAAAGGGATATTGCATACCATATGATGTCATGCTCAGTATATATAAACTGGGGGGAGTTGGCCAGGGGGCAGTGATCGCTGCTCAGGTACTTGGCTGGCAATTGGTTGGTGGGTGGTTGTATCACTTGTTTTTCCTGGGTTTTGTTCCTCTCTCCTCTCTTGTTGTTTTCCTTACAATTTATTATCATCATTAATTTTTTTTTTTAATTTCAATTATTAAACTCTTCTTATCTCAACCCGTAAGTTTTCTTACTTTTGCTCTTCAGATTCTCTCCCCCATCCCACCAGCAACGGGGTGGGGGAGGGTGAGCGAGTGGCTGTGTGGTTCTTGGTTGCCAACTGGAGTTAAGCCACGACACTATGAAACAGCTGTGCTGCCAGAGAGCCCTCTGGGACACCCCACCTGGGGCCACCGCCCTTGGCAGGAGCTGCATTTCAACTCAGACTTCTGCGTTTGGTCCTTACTAGAACTGTGATGTAGGCATGCCAGTGCCCAGCCTTCTGCCTCACGTCCTCACCTTGCTCATGGGACTTCCCAACTTTATCGTGGACTGGCCCCATGGCCACAGACCTGTCTGTATGGATATGGTGGGTCCTTGGAGGTTAGCACACCACCTGGCCTTGCTGTCTCCTGCCTTGCTCATGATGCTGTCTGCTACTAGCTTAAAGGGAAGAATTAAGGTATTTCTCAAGACATGGATTCAATCCCTGCCCTACTGGTCACTTCAGTGGAAACAGTGGACAGATCACAAAACTTCTCTGCTTAAAGAGCATTCATGATTCTTGGGGCACTTGGACCCAAATCCTCAGAGATATGCAGAAGCTTAACTCCCAGTGTTTTCAGCTGGGTTACACCCTTAGAAAAGCCTGACCTATGTGAACTGCCCAAGCTCAGGTGTTCAACCTATTTCTGAGTGAGAACTTGAAACTGAATCTCCCAAGTCCTAAGCCCCTGATGTAGCCACCAGACTTCCCTGTCTTTAAAATGAAAGATTATCTTGATGCCAGTCTTGAAATGTTCAGTTTAGTCTGCTTGTTACACATTACGACTGTCAAATTAAATTTTTAAAAACAGTGATGTGAGATAAATCATAGCCTTCTAGTTACAGACGATGACCCTTTGCACTCCAATAAGCTGGATGCCTCCTCACTTTTTGATAGGGTATCTGTTTTGGAAGAAACATGCTTCAAATGCAGAATCACAAAGCCAAAGGGGAATGGGGAAGATGGCAATCTGCCAACTCAAAAAAAAAAAAAAAAACCCCAAAACCAACCCCTTATCTGTTATATACTGAAGTCACTAACTATTTTACAGCTATAAAAATCACATTAAAATGTCCCAGCGTGCTCCTAGCAGGGTCATGATTTGTTGGTGCCTGAGAGGCCAGCACAGTGCAGTTTGACAGGTGTTTAGGTCAGCATGAAATATGACATCTGTGCTCCCACTCAAGAGCTGGTACCAGTTCTGGATGATTTGCCAAATGAAGATCTATTCGGAAGGTTTCGGTCTGACAGATAAATAGCCCATCCAAGATTTTTCAGTGCTACGGCATCCAAGAGATTGCCCCATTTATGGTTCTTTGTACAACCTACAGGCATTTTAATCAGCTTTACTGGCATTTTAAAAAACTGAGTTTGCCTTTGGTATCTCAGATACCAAGATCTGTACACATCTTCAAAGTAGAACCCAAGAAGAGGAAAGAAAAGATAAAATGCAGAGTCCTGCAAATTTCCCACTGAGATGACGTTATGCACAATGAAACTATCCCAAAGTAAAAGGCAGAAAAAAGGTAATGAGATCCTGCAAAGACCAACAAATTAATTCAAATTTTATACGTTCAGTACAGATTAAGATTTAAACATTTGGTCCTGGTGCACCTATGTTCATGAAGTCTATTCCCATCAGACTGGCTGATCAGACTCCCAGTTATGCCCCTGTCACCTGCCTCTTAAATGTGACACTCTGAATGAAAGGTGGAAAGCTTTGAAAAACATAAAGCATCATTCAGATTAGAAAGTACACAATTCAACACTTAGTTGAAACCCACTACTAAGCAGTTGAAAGTGCATATAGAGTATCTGTTGCTATAGTACAGCATGCACATGAAATGAAGCTTTCTCTCTATTCTTACAGGAATTGGTCTGATAATAAGAAAAAGATGATACTTCTAATGACACAGGGTCATTTGCCACCATGTTGTGGCATTGATCTCTTGCTGAAAGAGGAAATTATCGGCTACAAAAGCCTTGCTTTTTTTTTTCTTAATTAAGAATTTCAAAGTAGAGATGAGGCTTAAGCTTACTTTCTAAGGTTTCTGTGAAGAACAACCCACAGAGGGCTTTTTTCATCTCTGCTCCCATTTGGAATTATTGGTAGATGACCTGTAAATAAACTCAAATGTCTACTCCCAGGAAAAATCACATCAAGTCCAGTGTATTAAGTACCTCAGTTATAGTAGCAGAGTTAGAAAAAAGGGAGAAAAAAAATTCTCAGTTGTGATCTTGTTTGTTATTTTAGGGACTCATTGATTCTGTATCACCTCATGCCCCCTGTTCTGTGCCATCTGAAAACTTGATGGGCAAGGACTCTGTGATCTCCTTCAGGCCACTGATAAAGATGTGTACTGTTTTGGGCTGGGACAGAGTTAATTTTCTTCACAGTACCTTGTATAGTTTAGTAGCTTATGTATGTAGCTATGTTTTGGATTTGTGATGAACACAGTGTTGATAATACAGGGATGTTTTAGATATTGATGAACATGCTTAGACATGGTCAAGGCCTTTTCTGTTTCTCACGCTGCCCTGCCAGCGAGTAGGCTGGGGGTGCACAAGAAGCTGGGAGGGGACACAGCTGGGACAGCTGACCCCAACTGACCAAAGAGATACACCATACCATATCACATCATGCTCAGCAATAAATGTTGGAAAGAAGAATGAGGAAGGGGGGACATTCGGAGTGATGGGTTTTGTCTTCCCAAGTAACCAAGGCATGATGGAGCCCTGCTTTCCTGGAGATGGCTGAACACCTGCCTGCCCATGGGAAGGAGTGAATGAATTCCTTGTGTTGCTTTGCTCATGTGCACGGCTTTTGCTTTACCTATTAAACTATTACCTATCTCAGCTCACAAGTTTTCTCATTTTTACCCTCCAATTCTCTCCTCCATCACACCGCAGGGAGTGAGTGAGCAGCTGGGTTCGGCTGAGCTGCTGGCTGGGGTTAAACCATGGCAGATGTTAAACAAGAGAGGTTCCAGACAGACCCCAGCCATGCCACAGTTGTTACCAGGCCAATGTGACCCGTTGACCACAGTCCTCTAAGTCCCATCACCCAAACAGTCTTTTATCTGTCTCACTGTCCATCCATCCAAACCACCGTGGCCGAACTTGGATGTGAGAACAGAGACAGTGTCAAAAGCCTTGCTACAGCCAAGGTACATGACATCCACCACTCTCCCCGCATCCACACACCAGTCATTTCTTCCCAGAAGGTCATCAGGTAGGTCAGGTGTGATTTACCACTGGTAAACCCATGGTGACAGCTCCCAATCACCTTCTCGTCCATATGCCCAGAAATATGTTCCACAGTTTTCCCAGGGACTGAAGCAAGGCTGACCAGTTTCCCAGATCATCCTTACTGACTTTTTGGAAGATGGACGCAACATTGGCCTTTCTTCAGTCACTGGGGATCTCCCCGCTTCCCTATAACCTCCCAGAGGTTATAGATGTCTCACCCTGCAAGGACACTGGCCAGCTCTCAGCACTCTCAGGTGCACTCTGTCTTGTCCCATTGGCCCGCGGGTGAGGTTGTCTCCAGTCACCCCACCTTGATGTTCACCCAGTGCTGGTTATTTCTCTCCTTGACCTGGCTCTCCAAGCACAGAGGCCTGGCTGGGGAGAACTGAGGCAAAGGCAGCATCTAGTACCTCTGCCTTCTGTGCCCGCTGTCATACCAAATCAATTAACATCTTAATCACAGCATCAATAACTTAGCTACAGAACAAATGGGACCACAGCATGTTTATTTCTCTCTCAGAAACAGAAATCAATAATAATTAAAATATTTCTTATTTAAGGAAACACTGATTTTGGAATGGAAGCATGTTAGTCTCTTTATTAGAAGTAGACACACATTAACTGTAAAAACATACCCACTAAAACCACTAAATGGAGAAGATACAGATCTGAATAAATCCTGAACAATTTTTACCTTCAGTTTACTGTATTTTGCAACACCTGGGAAGATATTCCTTAACTATTGTCCTTGTATATTTGTCACACGCTTGCTGAGCTGCGATTGCTCCATTGTGGAGGAACCACTGAATCTCTACGCACCAAAGGCACTGCTTCAGGTACCACTGAAATCATTTTATTAACTTCTCACTTCAGAACACAGCTGATATCTAGTCTGGCTGAGCGAATGGAGATTATTTCTGAACTGACTTCAGTGATCTTCCTGTATATTGACAGCTGGGTTGCTGCACAGGAAGCTGAGCAATCAGTCAATTCTGACCTAAATTAAAGCCATACTTATGCAGCACATCTGGAGCACGCGTCTCTGACATGTTGGAGTTGGAAGCTTCCACAGGTCTGCAGAATTTTGGCCTTTCTGTTCAGATCTTGGTTGAGTAATGAGTAGGTAAAATCAGGGGGTCTTGAAGAGAACGTATCAATTAGATTCCTTTGCTAATACAAAAAATAGTACTCATCAATTGTTACTTATGTTTCCTGAACATTTTTTTCCTGTAAAAGTTCAGGCATACTGGCTATTTGCAATCTTTCACCTTTTTTCCTAATTCATGGATCCAGAGTAAGCTTTAGCTTTCACCTCAGGTGAGGCAATATTAATATCATACTTTTTTTAGATAATGATATTTTGAGACAGTTAATTTACTGTATATATGACTTTTTTATTGATTCAATTTTAAAATACACTTTTTTGCCTATGAAATAGTACTCTCATTTAGTTTCTTCCACTGTTACACTTAAACTCTCCTAATTTGCAATGTCCCTTTTATAAACTGAAAACAGCACTTTTTCATGGAAATCAGCTTTCATATATACAGGAACTTAGTGACTTCATTTTATATCACTTGACTGATTTTTTTGAATATCAATTTTTCAACGTTGTAAACATTTTCAGACTTACAGGCTAGTGGTACTTTTAATGTCATCCTGGCATGACAAATTCAAAGTAATTGGATTTGTTGCAACTGACAGTTAGCATGACACCACATTTGCCATGATGTGTCAGCACTATCTTATCTGCCCAAGAGAGCTTCTGATCTTCAGATTACAATAGTTGCTTCTTACTATTGATATGATTGCCCTCCATGCACAACCTACCATGTACAATCCAATAAACATTTATAAATACTAATTCCATCCTTCCTTTGTTAAGGGCACAAAACTGCTTGTTTAAAATATATAAAGGTATAACAAACTTGTCTCGGTGTGATCACTTAATGTTGATTTCTTTAGTCATTCTGAAACATCAAAGAAACATTTTGCCTCCAGCATTTGGCACTTGTTCTGTAAACTGGCATGCTCCTGCCCCTTTCTGACCTCCTCCCCGCCCCCAGGTCTTTATCTGTTATCTTCATTAGGATCTCTTTGGTTTCTGACAGCACTGGCAAGAAAAGATACATTGCCACTATTCTGTGAGGTCTTCTAGAGAGTTTCAAGTACATTGTGATGATGCAAACCAAAACTGGAAAGTCTTCAGTGAGCTTCTAAACTTTTTTCACTTGGGAAACTGAGACCACGGAAGCACTTCAGCTGCATGTTAGTCAGAAGTCTTTTAGAAAAAAACTATACTATCTTCACAACAACAGGTCACTGAAAATCACCAGATTAGGAGAAACAGCAGAAAGCAAGATTCTCTCCCCCTCCACCCCACCAAGGTAAGTGCAATGAAAGCAATTTTTGTAAGATTAAGTGTTCCAGAAATGTAAGCAACACTGGATATCTGGCTTTTGGTTTCTTCTGCACTGAAGATGGAGCAAGTCCAAAGCTACAACCAGCTGAGGTGGATTCAGTTCCCATGGGATGTGCAGTTGCCACGTCTCATCCTTGCCAGTACCTATTGGGATGGCAGAGGTGCACAAATTTAAGGGAAAGAACAAAGCTTTCCCTGGCCAGATGAAAAACGCTCATGATTATAGACAGTCATCTCCACCATAATGGGATGCTCCTGAATGATACAGAAGGGAACAGTTTACACTTTTCCTCTCTATACTAAGAAACAATTACTTACAAATTTTGCTTTTATCCTCAGTATAGGAGTACACAATTCTGCCACACCTGTTCTCTGTGACATTACTCTTCCTCCCCTTGCTAGCACAGGCCCCAGAGTGAAGTCTTTAGTGTCACTTAGTGACCAACTCTTGATAACACAGGTGAATGTTTTCCAAGGAATTAACTATGTGTAGAAATATACCTTTAAGTGTGATGCAGAAGGTTTGAGCAACAGAATAGTTTTTGCTCAAATCACCCCCTTAAGTACCTTGCCAATATTCCAGGTAATATGCTAACAACAAAACATATATTAAGATATAGACTTAAACATATACTAAGAAATAGTCCCAAAACAAGCACTCAGTAATAGGCACCATGGAAAACATGATGCACCATATACTTAAATACTGTAACATTCAGCCTTGTTATGGCTGAGGATGGATAATCCTCACAAACATTCTGAAAAGCAGTATAAATATTTCTCATTATCCCTAGGTTTGACATCACTTTTTAACAGTGGCAAGAGCCTTATTAAGCTGAATATCCTCTACTTTCTGAGACATTCACCACTGCAAGAACAGCAGGAGGGGAACTGTATTCCCTGAAAGTCTACACAGTGTGTATAGAGTTAACAGGAAACAAGAGACAGTGGAGAGTTTTAGCATGAAGAGAGCTGACTCTCCCTTTCATGTGGACAACAATGTCATCAGTCAAATGTCAGGTCATTCTGATTTCCCTGCTCCAAGGAAAGTAAGACGTTTACCAAGAAAAAGCTCTTCTTTCATTTTAGGCAAACACCAGCTGTTTTTGTTTTCATTAATGCATTTTCCTGTGTGCATTATAAAAACTTTTTTCTTCTTAAAAAAGAAAAAAAAAAAGAGAAGACTGGTTCATGAGCAGATGCCATTCTGGAGTACTCCAGGCTGATGTA
>WAAD01017059.1:0-24552 GCA_013389945.1 Fregata magnificens | reverse complement strand
TTTCATGTTCAGCAAATGAAATGTAAAAATAAATAGTTCTAGCTGTTTAGCTATTTTATAAATCTTATCAGTAATATATGTAGGCAGAAAATAATTTGATATGAAAATCAAGGAACAGCTTCTTTCCCTATTTTTGTCAGATAATTACATTGATTATTTCACCAGCACATGTTTGGTCTCAGGTTAGATTTTGCTTTTTTTAGGGCAACAATTGTAATATAGACATAGTGCAATGCAAATAGGTTGCTACTTTTGCTCAATTTACGAGTAACTATTAATGATAAAGCTTATTTATTTTTTCCCCAAATATTATTAACCTTTTTTCTTAATCATAAATGTTCACAATTTTCAAACTGTATCAAAAATAAATGAACAAACCATGTTTGTGTTCTGATCTAGAGAGCAACAAATAAATAGCAACAGAGAGTATTGTTGTGTAGGCCTGGTAGCTGTGGTCTAGTATGAAAACAAAACTTCCAGGCTTCCTATGCTCTCTCCAACAAGAATTCCAAAGAGAAACCCAAAAAAGACAACGAGTGCTGTTCATGACTAGAGAAAAAAGGTGAGGGGAACAATAGGTAGGCCTGCAGTGTCAGTTTTATATGCTTTGTTTTGTATTATGACTGACAGGCATTGTTATCAAAAAAGGAGTTCTATCATGAAACAGAAGAAAATTTCTAATTGTAATTTTTTCCGGGAATGCAGTCTACTAACCATGTCTAAATGTATGTGGGATAAGTGGCCATGTACCCTCAAGTAATAGCCTTTAGCACTGAGGTTCAGTGGCGAGAACTTAGAAAGAAATCAAGACGCTTGTCTATGTGTGTTTCATTTGATCAAAATTACAATCTTATATGTGGCAGAAGTCTGTATTTTGTATTCAAAAGAATCCTACATTTGCTCAGATGCAAAATAAAAATCTGTGTCTCTGCTGGGCTACCTAGCATGGTTAGCAACAAAGGGCAGAACAAGGAATGGCTAGAGGAATAGGATGACTGGAGTAAGTGTAAGGAACAGTGAGCAGAAGTAGCTCATACCATAACAGCAGTGTGGTTCAAACTAGGCTTTGCTACCTAGCAAGAACTGACAATCCTAAACTTAGAGTGAAATGTCATAAATTCATAATTACATGAGGAATTAAGTACTGTGTGTTATCCTGTGTATTTATCTTGTTGTATTTTTCTCCCATTAATGAAAATATTGGGTTTTAAGCTAATTGAATAATGTTTGAAAATGGCAAAAAGCTGCTTAATGAATGTTGGAAAGTTTAGGTTAATTTTTCTGGATTTCTGATTTCAGGTTTAAGCCAGTCTGTTACTGGTGACACCTTCAAATTTGAACCTGGCTTTTATTGCTGCCAGTCATACCCTTGGGAAAAAGTTTGTTATCTTGGTAAAGCCTTTCTGGTGCATATATCCTACTGTTATAACAGTAAGTAATATTATTCCTACCTCTTGTAGACTGGTCCCTGTCATCCTACTCAACACTTGGTAGTAATCTATCTTCTAAAAGCAAATGTCAACTTCAAAATCTATATCCTCAGATAGCTAATTGAAGTGCCTACACTTGAAACACAACCAAAGCTGGTTCTCTTTGTAACCAAAAGTGATAGCTGGGCATCTTTACAGACAATTTCAGATCCTATACACTTGCTGTTCACTGTCTATACAACAGACCTAAAAAGAACTGATAGAGGTCATCTTCCAAGAGGTGTATGATCTCAACAGCAGATTGCAGTGGTTCCTGTCAGGCCCATGGAAGAAAAATCCACCAATATTAAGAAATACATAAGCCATAGGTGTCAGAGATGAAAATAAATGAAGATTGGTGAAGTACTGGGAAAAAAATCACAAATTATTCCCCAGTTCTTACACTTTTCCCTCAACATCAGCTTTTGGCCTTTGTCAATGAGAGGATACTGAGCTGAAGACACTGGTGGTCTGACCCAGCACATCCGTGTTCTTTAGTCTCAGGAAAGAGTAAGGCATGGGACATTTGGAGTCTTTGGCAAAGGATCTGCACTGGAGACTTTTGACAGAGTACTACCACGTATTATGTTATCAAGTACAGATCCCTGTGTGAGAAGTTTCTCTTCCAGGATCAAAGCCTAGTTCTACAATTATGCTGATGAAGGTATGATTTACACTCACCACACTTCAAATTACCTTCCTTTACTGCTTTACTTCCTCCAAGGCACTCAGAACTTAAATAGATATTGTCAGCCTACCATCTGCTTCCAGTGGCAGCCAAGGGACAGAGACATTTATAACAGCAGCAGTAAGGCTCAAAAATGACATATCTGCCATAAGTATTAATCAGTAATTAGGAAAAAAGGACTAAATGACAAAAAGAAATATTTTTGTTTTGAAAAAGAGTAGCTACCCTCCTCATCTGAGTTCATTGAGACGAGAATGGAAAATGTTTATCATAGAAGCATTAAGGTTGGAAAAGACCTCTAAGATCATCAAGTCCAACCATCAACTAACACCACCATGACTCCTAAACTAGGCCCTGGAGTGCCACGTCTATACCTTTTTTGAATGCCTCCAGGGATGATGACTCCACCACCTCTCTGGGCAGCCTGTTCCAATGCCTAACCACTCTTTCAGTAAAGAAATTCTTCCTGATGTCCAATCTAAACCTCCCCTGACGCAACTTGAGGCCATTTCCTCTCATCCTATCACTAGTTTCTTGGGTTTAAGGTACCTTTGTGCATTGAACAATTGGACCAATGAAAGACTCTTGGGAAGCTTCAAGGTCACCTAGTGCATGTTTTTGTTTCTGTCTATATGTGTAAAAGGTTGATGTGAAACATTATCCAGGAGACGGTGTGAGATTAACATTAGGAGTGACAAAAAAGCCACTGACCAAGGCAAGTTTAGATAGAAATGTAAGTCATATGAGAACTCTGTGACTTCAAAAATATGTCTAGGAATTGGAATTTCCATCCTTCAGTAAGGTCTGAAATTCTAGAAAAGAAATATGTCTTCCACATAACCAGTTAAAATCAACTAAATTCAGTGGCGACTTACACAGAAAGAAACCCCCAAAAAAGATTTCCGATGCTCTAGGAAGTTAAGAGTCCTATAAACTGTAGTCAAACAAAGACTGCCACAGTGTTTAGGAGCTGAAGCTCATATGTTTTAGATTTTAATTTAAAGAATGCACTGAACCGCATAGTAATAATTAAGTACTGAAAATATTGAGTGGAAAATCCTGGCCAACAGCTTTCTTCTTATTAAATTCAGGAAAATTTTGTCTGTACATCATGATATTTATGCTGCTGTTTCTCTACCTCTTAGCTAACAGGGATTACCTACAATTTCATTTTTGCAACCATAATGAAATAAGAAATATTAAAAAAAACCCCAAACAGGCAACCAAAAATCTTGGCATGACAAGGATATCTGCAAAAAAGAGTAAATCTTTATTTTCCTCTGCAAAACAAGCGGGGAGGTTTGCTTGTCTCATATCAGTTGGTACTGGCATCCAGACAGCAGAGGACTTACAGAATGTGTAGTTCTTACCATCAAGAAACGACTACAAAAATAACATGACATAAAGTGCTATCTCTCCAGAGAGATTTAACTTTAGCTGAGTTCACCTTGTCCTATAATATGAGTGAGCGTAATATTTTTTCTGAAATTCTGGATGTTTTGAATAAATGTAGATTGTGGGCAGCTGATCATTCAGTCAGACATCAAGGCAATATATGTACATTTCCTAAAGCCCAAGAGGAAAGCTGTTTCTACCTGTCTTCCTTAGGGAATCTGATAAGGTTAGGCATTAAGTTTTTAGTATGAGACTACATAATACATTATAAAATATGACATGTCAAGAGCTCAAAAACTTACACAAAATGGAAACGAATTAAAGGAACAGTTACGTATACTGTTTAACGGCTAACAGAGGTAAAACAAAAATGATTTTTTTTTTCCCAAATAAATCAGTCTTCGGCAATCTAAACTATACTGAAAGCTTTCAGTAGCAATCTTTCTTCTTGCCTTTGTTTCAGTTAAAGAATAATTTTCACACAGCTTTTAAGGATACCTCTTTTATGGTGATTTTTTTTACCTACATCTGTAACTATTACTGACTGAAACTTGTCTATGATCAGCGTGAAGTGTGATCTAAAGCAATGTTACTGGGACAGTATTTTCAGCTAAAGAAACAAAAATTGGCCTTGCAGTTTTCAAGACAGATTTTATGAAATGATAGACAAAGCACAAGGAGATTTTTGGAAAACCTTGAAGTGGAGCCCACTTCTCAAGGCTCATATACATTTGCAATTAACTGAATAACTGTCTCAGGTTAATTATCTACGATTAACTCCATGAGTATGCTCTTACTTAAGAGAAACTCTTAGCATTTGAATATATATCCAGGGGACTGTGTGTGTTTGTTTCTTGCATGCATTTGAGGTTGATTTTTGTAATCTGAAATAATTGGTCCCAAGTCAATGTTCAGAATGAGAAACTGGAACAAAACAATATATTTTATCTGAATCTCCTCTTTGGGGAGAACTTTGTTCAGATTCTAAACTTCTACATCCAAAATTATTTCAGAGTAAAACATGATCCTTATTTTTCGTAAGATTCTCAGGCAATTATACAGAACCACATTTCTCTATTTTTGAGGATGAGATTATTAATTTTTGATTGTTATTATTTAAAAATGAAATAAATAGGAAGTCTTATCACATAATGGTTAATAAGGAAATAACGGAGTGATAGGTAGGTAGGCATACTCATCCATAAATAAACTGGGTTTCTCAGGCACAAGGTATTATTCGATGTGATCTCATCTGCTATTGCATTCAAAAAAGAGAAAAAAGAAGTAGGTATAAGCAAAACATATGGTTTACTATTTGATATTTCACATTAAATTTCTGGATTCTGTGAGTTTTTTAAAAGAAAGATACACTTCTGGTTTTTAGACAGTATATTGTTCTGGTACTGAGGAATGCAATTCATTACACAGAAAATAACAACAAAGTCCACATTATTGTCTCACCATTGTTTTGTTCAGTTATCGGGTTACATTTGTTTTGCTAAAACAGACTCGGTGAGAACAACATTTAAGTTAAACAAACAAACATTCAGTTACCTGGAAAAAAACCAAATCTGTTTGTGTTATATTTAACTATAAATATATAAAACACTGTAGCATTATTAAAACGTAATACTTTTTTTTTCTTAGAATTTAAGGCATTTTAAAGTTGTCTGCAACTGCAGTACAACAACACATAGCAATGTAGGTCTGCCTCAAGGTCACAAGAGTCTTCAAAAATATAAATTGTACAAACTGTAGATCTTGCATGGGGATTTGAAAGCACTCAAATTATGAGATAAAACAAGTTTCCTAGGAAATCAGGTAGTTTAGATGTAAGGTCTCCATTTGATGTCAGAATAAAGTATATGGGGATTGTGAACAGGTGCTTGGCATGGTAACTAGTCACAGCAGGGGAAAAAAAAAAAAGCACAGCTTTTCATTCAGTTTTCAAAATCAAAAAGAAATGCTTATTTCAAGTAAAAATCAAAGTGTGAACCGCTACTACAGTAGGAACAGTGGAGGATCCTGTAACTTCAGCAATCCTTTGTCTGAGTTTCTGAACAGTTAAGATATGGTCATACATACTCTATATGTGAGGAAAAAAGCTCAACAAATAAACCCAGCAGTTCTATCAGAATGACACCCTGTCCCAACAACTGTATGCTCTTTGCTATGAATTGGTGAATGGCTGCTGCCACACAGTATTACTTCTGGGAATGCAATTATATGTACCCTAGCGGTCAGAGAACATTTTGTAACACACAGGAAAGAATGATTTGTGTTTTGTCCTGCAGAACCAATGGAACTAATGGAAGATTAGAGCCAAAAGCTTTTATGCAAATTTACCATTCAGTCTGCCTTCGCCCATTTCCATCCACTTGTAGATCACGTACGAAAAGATCCATGCGTTAGTCCTGCAACAAGTGAAACTCGGAGACTGCTCCCATAATGGGTTTGAAAGGCAAATATCAAAGGAAAGAGAGGTGTTGGATTTATGGAGTTTGCCAGATACAAAATTATACCACAATTATACCACCTTTTAACAAAGGAGAGTTCCTCAAGCTTTCTCTAAGGATATGAACCTGGATAACCACAAACACTACAGTTTGGTACCAGTTCGGGCTATAAGAAGCTCCTTAGACAGATTTCTTATGGCCTTTTAGGAAGTAATTGCAATTAGTTGAAGAAAGCTGCTTTGGAGGGTCCCCTCTAACTTTATTTTCCTATGTCCATGTTGGCACACTATGAGATAAACTGTGTTAAAGAAACAGGGGCTCAGTTTGCAGTACAGCTTAAACAAGACCAGCACACAACTGCAACACTATTTCAAAATCAATACAGAAATGGACCAGCCAAGGCACAGAACATGTTCAGCCACCCTCACCATACTGTTGAGAAGAATAATGAGATTTTGGTCACTCATGCAAATCAATTAGTCCCTTCCAGGCAGCTAGTAGGCAGAATTTTATATTGCTCACATGCTACTTTAGTTGGCCTACTATATGAACATTAATGTGGTAGATCTTCCCTCCCTTGCCTTCCAGTTTCTATTTCTGTTATATTCTCTGTTGCACAGATGGGCTTATATGGATAAGAAAAACCATTTCATTGCCTGTAAATTATTCTGTATGTTATTTGAAGACCACATTTTCATTTTAAGCCTTAAGTTTTGTTGACGGCAGAGCAAAGGCGACTGTATTTCAACAACATCCCCAGTATATTTTAGGTTCACTGGTACAACCTGATGGAGCTTTTTTGAAGATTTGGTTGTTGTTTTTCTCTGCTACGATTTCTAACTCACATAAGAGCATAAAATGAAATGACAGATCTAACAGCTTAAACACAGAAGGAAATCTATTTAAATCAAAAAGAAAAACTTAGATCCTGATGAATCAGGCTGCTGGATAAGTCCACAAATAATATCTAGGTCTGAGAAAAGAACTGAATTCTAAGTCCAGATATTTTACCTTGTGCTTTGCTGCTGACTGTGACCATTGGGTTTTTATGGTATAGGATAATTTGTTGCACCACAGTAATATGACTGCATTCAGCAAAAAACGAGGATCACAAAGGTCCATTTAGGTGGAATTTGGAGACTCACAGACCATCTCAAGAAAATATCAGCTGGTTACAGCATGTGAAGTTTCAGATAATAGTTACAACTGTATTGCATGCCATGCTCATCAACCCTCTGCTTACGGCTGAGCTGACTTAGGGGCCTATCTCCTGCCAAAAACTATGCGATACAGAAAGGAGTTATTCCTTTTTTTTTTCCTATGACTGCTAAAGCACCCAGTTTGTTAGGTTTGCTCAGATATCCAGCTTATTTAGACTGCTTTGAACTCTAATATTAATTTTTTGATAATCTCCCAGGACAGTCGTTTCCAGTGAGGTGCATCCCTGCTAGCCATGACATCAAGTGTGATGTAACATGAAATTGCCCCAAATAGTCTCAGCTAATAGATCAAGCCTAAGCAGTTTCACACAAGGCCAGGTGAAGCATTTCTTCCCTTTGGACTAATGACTACGTGTGTAGACACAGGAGTGGCTCAGGACAGGACCACCCAGGTCCCAACACGGTAGTGCAATTCTGCTACGAATGAACAACAAAAATCAGTGGCAAGTGATGACAAGCAGTAGCAACAGAAACAATGTTACAGTCACGTAGAGAGGGTGAAGAGGCAACAGGAAAACTAGAAAAAAACTGCAGAAGAGGTGAAGAGGAGGAGAGGAGATGCGCAAAGAGTATGTGCAAACCAGATGATAGAAGAAAGGTCAAAAAGGCAGCAACAGCAGATTGAGGGACTATGACAAAGCAAACAGAGCAGACTCCCAAGAACTTAAAGCTGTCTCCAGGTATGCCTGTGTGAATAGTCCGTGGAATAGTTTCCTCCCCAACCCTGGGAAGCTGGGTCCATTCTAGTCCCTGGAAGAGACTGCCCACTAATGGTCTCCTAAACAGTTCCCAGACATGGTTCATTGCTGGCATGGACTGGAGCCCACTCACAACGGTCAGTTTGGTTATGTCTACTCTGTTTTGGGGACTACAGCAGTTTACTAGCACAGGTCTGGACTATTCCATGGATCACTGGCCTCTCTGTCAGTCAATGGTCTGAGGGACTTGCAATTTACTGGAGTAGCTGTAGCCTACAGCTGCTAAGGACTTGTATCATTTCACTATACTGGGATTTTTCTCCTTTCCTAACCATCCCAGAGCAAAAAAACTCCCTGTTTTGATACTGTTTGTAGAATAAGATAGAACAGAACAGAATAATAGTATAACAATCTTATTGTTTAATTAAATGGTACAGATGTAACCATACTGTTCACAAATGATTCTTTATAAGCAGTCTTTAATAATCATAATTGGAGACAACTTTCAGGACTAACAGATCTGCTTGTACCTCTCCCTCTCTGACACTCTGCTCACACCAGAGATGAGCACCAAAGAAGTACAACTGTAGATCTGTCCTATGTAGTTAGGTTTACAATTAGTCCTCTTTCTTCAGGAAGCAAATTATGCTTTCAAACTATGGAACCCAGCTTCTACCCCAAAAGCTTCAATACTTTTCCAACCAGAGACTGAATAGGATGCCAGAAGGGTATTTTGTATGACTGGACAAAATGCAAATGTGAACATTAAAGCCTGCAATTACTTCTTCAGTTGAGTTTTCTTTGGTTCCTCTGTAGCAGGGATGCTTCCATTCAATTTGTGTTAGTTTTCACTGCACACAGTTCATATGGATTCTGAATAGTCTGTCACTTCTGCTCCTTTTCTGTTATTTACAGATGTCTAAAGAAGTACAGAGTCATAGAATCGTTTAGGTTGGAAAAGACTTTTAAGACCATCAGGTCCAACCATTAACCTAGCACTGCCACTAAACCATGTCCCTAAGCACCACATCTACAGGTCTTTTAAATACCTCCAGGGATGGGGACTCCACCACCTCTCTGGGCAGCCTGTTCCAATGCTTCGTAACCCTTTCAGTGAAGAAATTTTTCCTAATATCCAATCTAAACCTCCCCTGGCACAACTTGAGGCCATTTCCTCTCGCCCTATCACTTGCTACTTGGGAAAAGAGACCGACACCCACCTTGCTACAACCTCCTTTCAGGTAGCTACAAACTCCTTTCAGGTAGTTGTAGAGAGCTATAAGGTCTCCCCTCAGCCTCTATTTCTCCAGGCTAAACAACCCCAGTTCCCTCAGCCACTCCTCATAAGACTTGTTCTCTAGACCCTTCACCAGCTTCGTTGCCCTTCTCTGGACACGCTCCAGCACCTCAGTGTCCTTCTTGTAGTGAGGGGCCCAAAACTGAACACAGTACTCGAGGTGCGGCCTCACCAGTGCCGAGTACAGGGGCACGATCACTTCCCTACTCCTGCTGGCCACACTCTTTCTGATACAAGCCAGGATGCTGTTGGCCTTCTTGGCCACCTGGGCACGCTGCCGGCTCATATTCAGCCAGCTGTCCACCAGCACCCCCAGGTCCTTTTCCGCCAGGCAGCTTTCCAACCTCTCTTCCCCAAGCCTGTAGCGTTGCATGGGGTTGTTGTGACCCCAGTGCAGGACCTGGCACTGAGCCTTGTTGAACCTCGTACAATTGGCCTCGACCCATCGATCCAGCCTATCCTCTGTAGAGCCTTCCTACCCTCAAGCAGACCAACACTCCTACCCAACTTGGTGTCATCTGCAAACTTAGTGAGGGTGCACTCGATCCCCTCTTCCAGATCATTGATAAAGATATTAAACAGAACTGGCCCAAAAACTGAGCCCTGGGGAATACCTCTTGTGACCAGCCGCCAGCTGGATTTAACTCCATTCGCCACAACTCTTTGGGCCTGGCCATCCAGCCGGTTTTTTACCCAGCGAAGAGTGCACCCATCCAAGCCATGAGCAACCAGTTTCTCCAGGAGAATGCTGTTGGAAATGGTGTCAAAGGCTTTACTAAAATCTAGGTAGACAACATCCACAGCCTTTCCCTCATCCACTAAGCAGGTCACCTTGTCATGCTAACATCAAGAACCCTGCTACTTAAGTACCAGATGTTTTTTCTCCATTGGGAAAGCTATTGTCTCGGCAAAAAGAAGTATGACTTAGTGCCTAGGTATGTTCTAGTCATTGCTTAGTTTACTTCCAAGATTTTACATATTTTCTTTCTTGCTTCCATAATCTTTTTTTCATACAGTTTAAAACAAAAGGATGAAATTTTTTGGCTTCATCCCAAAGGAGAATAAGGCCCAGGCGTATATGTGGCACACACATAAACACATATACTTATGTATATTTATTTCCACATAAAATATGTACAATATGTGATTGTGTTCCAGTGCTAAATACCTTGCTTCCTAAATATGTTAGTAATGCTTTTTGATATGATTTCTCTTTTTCATATTCTCCTTTCTTTGCTACTGATTTATTTATATTTATAGCTATGGATTTTCCAAGAACAAAGATGTTTAGAGAGAGAAATATAACATAATTTTCAGTATAATGCTTCCTGCAGGATAACCATTCATTTGATACAATCCTAATCCATTATTTTTGCTCTCTTTATAAGTTGTATCATTTTGGCATTTGTTTAAAAATGTAATGTTATAATCTAACACTATCCTTTATTTTAAGCACAAAGCAGCAAACACAAAAGCCAATTGCTTGCTATTCCTGAGACAGACCTTCCTACTCCTGGCCTCATATTGTTTTGGTTGACAAGATCAGTTGTCTTTTGTCTGAGATGTGAAGTATTATCCTAAATTTAACTTTGTCACTACTTAAAAGAGAAGAAAGTTCACCATTCAAAGCTCTCCAAGAAAAATGACTTGAGAAGAGGTTTAGATAATAATTATTTTATACAGCCTTATACTGAAAGTTCTCTTATGTTCTCTCTATTGAAACTATTTTTACATAGTCAAGACCCAGAGTTCATTTTATTCTCTTCCTTATATTCATCAGTCTGAAGTGTGAATGCTGGTGTTGACCTACTTTAATAGGTTGATGTATATTAGCACTAAAACAAAGTGACATCTGTATTTTCACTTTTTTCAGTTGTCACTCTCATGATGACTAATAGTATGTAATGATGCTTGGCTAGTGCCACAAAGGAAAAAAGACTGTTTTCCTCTGCATTCCACTTCTCCCTTCTTGGAGGATTTTGTGATACCTACATCAAGGGTGGTAGGTCCATTAGCTTTAAGCATTTACAAAATAGACCTCTACATGTCAGTAACACATCTAGGTCTCCATTACAGCAGCTTAGCTAATCAGCTGAGGCTAGGATGCAATTACCTGACCAAATGTATATTCTGCACCACAGTGGAGTGGATAAACCTCTGGAGACCATGGATGTCATTGAGTAGGTCCGGACAGGATAAAATGAAGGTCTAGATACTCTAGCTTAAATGTTACACCTATGCTGCAGACACCTTAAAGTAAGTGAGGTGATGCTACTCCAAATATCACAGACAAAATTTCAATGCCAAAAGATTTCAGCTCTTTGTAGATGTGTTAGTTCAGTGGGTCAGCAGCTACTATCTTTATTCATAAGTAGTATGTATTTAACTACTCATTCTGACATTTCTGTGTAGTATGATGCCATAATATTTAGTGAAATTAATCAATTTTTTATTGTGCTTAGTTTGAAATAAATTATTTATCATTTTATTTTGCATCACATGAAGTATTTGTCAGGCATGTAATTTTAAAGGATTTAAAGTGCTTAATTGTTACTTTGCCATGTTTTTTAAAAACTATTTTAAGGTAACAACCTTTTTTTCATTGATGGGTTGAAATTGTGCCTTTTGTTAGTTTCTTGCATGACACTGCCAGAAAGTATAGCACATCTTCACTTGTTAAATCAAAACGGTTAGTGGGAAGAGTGGACATAGTTTCAATCCATGAGGATAATTCTTGCCAAATCTTTTTTGCTGGCATTCATGCAAAATCTTTTATGTTAATAGGACTAAAAATTACATTTCCCTTTACAGCATTTACAATAGCACAAAAATTCACAAAAATACATAATTCCAATTCTGCATGTTAATAATAGCATTGTTCTTTTCTTCAGGGTGCTGATGAAGAATGCATACAATCTATGGGTAAAAGCTGACTTGATTTATTAATTTATACATACACAGAGCTATAAATGAAAAATAGTTAATGGTTTTGTAGAATAAAGAATTAAAACCATGCATTTGGAAGGAATTACACATGTGCGTGTATATGTGCATATATAATTTTAAAGACCTATGGAAAAGTAAAACATTTATTCCTTTTCTTTGTATCACTTAAAATATGACTATCCATTGGGCTGATGAGAAATTTTTAATATTTTTAACACATACAATGTCAACAACATAAATAACCAGTGTCTAAAATACTTCTGTCTATTAGGCTATGTGTTACCCTATTAGTCCTATCCATTCCACATTCTGAAGTACATAAATGTTACTCATGGTTGCAGTTTATGGTCCAGGATTTAGGGGTGGACACTTATGCTGTAAAGTTTAACATGCAATGAACCAAGATGCTTATGTAATGTGTTACATTTGTGCTGTTATAACCTTCAACATAAACGCGTATTGTTAATTTTATAGCAAAGATTTTGTAAAATGACAGCTCATTCTTTTTATTCATTTTCACATATCTTCCTGCATTGACCTTGTTTTGAAAAAGGAAACTTTTAAGGAAAATAATAATTAGCTGTCAGAGGTATTTGTCAAAGACTTTGCTCCCTAACATCCATTTAATCGCAGCTGACTGTCAAGAACCAGGTTTCTGTTAATATCTTAGATTAAGTTCTTCCATTTTTCAGTCTAATGCAGAATTTTATTGTTGGATTATGTTAAAGCAATGGAAATGTGTTGCTTCTTTCTAGTGCTAAGAAACTTCTTAAAGACTTTCTGCATTAAATATACTTCATTGTCATACAATTTTGAATTTTCATTGTACTAAGCCCTCTTTTGTCAGCCATGTGTTTTTCATAGAGTTCCTTCAGTGAAGGCACGATATTACCACCTCCATGTGGTCCTTTAGTTAGTGTCACACTCTAATCTCAGTGAAAGAAATGTAACAGGATCTACATCACTTCCAATCCACTGAGAGCACCATTGGAAAGGCAGAAGAGTCAGAACACCTAGAAATCTGCTCTGTGGCTCTTTTTGCTGTCCCCAGACCATAAAGTTTTACTTAATGGAAAAAGGAACAGATCTTACTGACAGAAGGGACATTGTCCTTGAACTGTTGTTGGATCAGCCTACTGTGTGGATAGCAGCAGCAGAGATGGTAGGTTTTGGAGCTTGTACACCATCACAAGGCAGGTACCACCCTGCCTTCTGAGCTGCAAGGGGGGTCATCTTCTTCTTGCATTATCTCCTTTTCTATAGCAGTTTTACACATGCAATGCTGCAAAAGAGAGGGCTGTCTGCCTTGCAGATGTGGTACCAAGTGGTACCCAAATTAGTAAGTTCACCCCAATGCTGCAGAGAAAGAAGAAAGGGGTTTCTAAGACCCTTTAATCAATGTAATCCACCTTTCAGTGTGTTTTATCGTGTTTCTGCTGTGAGTTACTCAATTTCCTGTGGATTTCCATTCATGAGGTTTTGATTACATCAGGTTGATAGGCATTCTGTCTGTATTTTTGGTTATAAATATTTCTGTAGATTGCCTAGATCTTCAAGGTTTTCAGTTGGCAGATTCTTAAAGCTTGTTCTCTGTTCGTATCATGATATACAATTGATTAAATATAATGTACGGAGCCCGTGTAATTGCATCGTAGTTTGAATTTGTAATTGCAACACACTGAAAACAGCTTTGATATGACAGCTTCTTGATCCCAATGTCTGTTTCTCTGTCCTGATCAGAACTGCAAAAGACTCCAGGCAGGGATACGGACCTTGGTCAGCAAATTATCTTGGTTATTTTATAAACGCTCCTTCAGATCATGGTGTAAATTTTGCAAAATGCAACAGACTTAACACATTCAGTTGTTTCTTTTTCTCACTTTAAGAGTGCAAGCAGAAAGAGAAAAACTTTGTCAATCGTATGTCATAAGGCTCTCTGGTGCCTTTGGTTAATATCCCAGTGATGCAATAAACAAGATTAAGACATATATTTTACTTGACTGCTTTCCATAAGCTTTTTTCTTTTTAAAGCAGGACATCTCAACCCTGCTATAGTTCATAGCAAACCTGTTGATCTAACTGGCATAAGGGTTTAATCCATAATTTGATTTATGTTCCCCTTGTTTAATTTACATCAATTCTTTTGAGGTCAGTAAGAAAACCTTCAGTTATTAGTTAAAGTACCATAACTAGCTTAAGACTAGTTAAAGGAGAATAAATCTTGTCAATCTGCTGAAAAGAGGAGAATTGCATTCTGCATGACAGTGATGTAACAACAAAGACCAGTGGAGATGACAATCGTAGAATCATTAAGGTTATAAAAGACCTCTAAGATCATCAAGTCCAACCATCAACTAACACCACCATGACTCCTAAACTAGGCCCTGGAATGCCACGACTATACCTTTTTTGAATGCCTCCAGGGATGATGACTCCACCACCTCTCTGGGCAGCCTGTTCCAATGCCTAACCACTCTTTCAGTAAAGAAATTCTTCCTGATGTCCAATCTAAACCTCCCCTGGCACAACTTGAGGCCATTTCCTCTCGTCCTATCACCAGTTTCTTGGGAGAAGAGACCAACACCCGCTTCACTACAACCTCCTTTCAGGTAGTTGTAGAGAGCGATAAGATCTCCCCTCAGCCTCCTCTTCTCCAAACTAAACAGCCCCAGTTCCCTCAGCCACTCCTCATAAGACTTGTTCTCTAGACCCTTCACCAGCTTCATTGCCCTTCTCTGGACACGCTCCAGCACCTCAGTGTCCTTCTTGTAGTGAGGGGCCCAAAACTGAACACAGTATTCGAGGTGCGGCCTCACCAGTGCCGAGTACAGGGGCACGATCACTTCCCTCCTCCTGCTGGCCACTCTATTCCTGATGTGAGCCAGGATGCTGTTGGCCTTCTTGGCCACCTGGGCACGCTGCCGGCTCATGTTCAGCCGGCTGTCCACCAGCACCCCCAGGTCCTTTTCCGCCAGGCAGCTTTCCAGCCACTCTTCCCCAAGCCTGTAGCGTTTCATGGGATTGTTGTGACCCAAGTGCAGGACCTGGCACTTGGCCTTGTTAAACCTCAGTCATTTGTCATCACTACTCACGTCAACGGAACTGTACTGGCTTTCACCAGAGAGGTTCTCCAGTCCAGACTGGATGATTTCTGACCATAACTGGTATGAGTCTTCAGTACAGATCACCCAGTAAACCAAGTGTATCTAAAGGATGCAGAAGACCCATATCAAAAGGCCTTTTTCCCGTCAAAGTTTACAAACAAGGAGAGTCTTACGCTGGAAAAAGCAATAGCCAAGGGGTCACATACGCCCTGGGAAACACCAGATCAGAAAAGGAAATTGGAATCTGGTGAAAATATGTGTCCCCCACACTTACATAGCTCCAGAAAACCTGCTTCATCTTGATTACACGTGTCCAATTCTCATTGGCTAGTCCTCTACATATAGGCTAGCTGCATGTTTGCAAGCCAGCTAAGTCTCTTCACTGGGAAGATTATTCAGCACCTACAGTGTCTGTTTGTACATTTTCCTGGGATCTTTTTTACATGGCTCTCCTTTTCATTTTTTGCATCAGAGAGGCTCAGGGTTTTCAAGCAAGGACTTGAGAGAACTTGCTCATTATTCAGCAGTGCTTTTATTTTAAAGCCTGTGGATGATGGCGATCTAATTCACAGATCTCTCCCAGCTTTATTTCTGTAGCAACAAATGTTTGTATAAGGAAATACAATTTTCACCTCTGTAAGGTTAGCTGCAACATGTGTGGGAGGTGCTACTGGTTTTAATAGTCCATACTGACTGCATTAGTCTGGTCCTTATTTTTCTAGTCTCTATACACCTGCAAGGTAAATGCTTGCCACATTTAGTAACAGTAGGGGTTCAGCTGAGAAGAATATGATATGGCTGCAATACTATTCCAGAAGATATTCCAATTTAGAAGTGTTTAGCATAATAGAGCATTTTTCCTGAAGTAATTTTATTTTTTTCCCAAAATTCACTATAAAGTTTGATGAGCTTTCATGGTCCCATAGGAGGCTCATTTGTTTGCTTTCAGTTTTCTGGATTTTTTTGTTTTGCTTTGTTTTTGGTTTCCTTCTATCATTGTTACCTTTTTTTACTTGTGATGTTGCAGGAAATGACAAAAATGGTCAGAAGTGAGGGTAAATACATTTACCACCAGATTCTGTGGTTTTGCTTGAAACAATTCAAGCTGATAAAAAATACTAATTTTGATTAAAAGGTCTTTTTTCACTAATGTGCGTAAATGTTCTCACAAATCTCTCCTCTCTACACTTATGTGCTATCATCTTGAACCTTAGAAGAAACTTTTTTTTTCCCTTTATTCCCAAAGACCTTCACTAGGCCCAACCTCCAGCACTATTTCCTAAATAGGCAAATGTCGTCCCACACTTTTCCATCAGAGCAGGGAATCATAGAATCATAGAATCATTTAGGTTGGAAAAGACTTTTAAGACCATCAGGTCCAACCATTAACCTAGCACTGCCACTAAACCATGTCCCTAAGCACCACATCTACAGGTCTTTTAAATACCTCCAGGGATGGGGACTCCACCACCTCTCTGGGCAGCCTGTTCCAATGCTTCGTAACCCTTTCAGTGAAGAAATTTTTCCTAATATCCAATCTAAACCTCCCCTGGCACAACTTGAGGCCATTTCCTCTCGCCCTATCACTTGCTACTTGGGAAAAGAGACCGACACCCACCTTGCTACAACCTCCTTTCAGGTAGCTACAAACTCCTTTCAGGTAGTTGTAGAGAGCTATAAGGTCTCCCCTCAGCCTCTATTTCTCCAGGCTAAACAACCCCAGTTCCCTCAGCCACTCCTCATAAGACTTGTTCTCTAGACCCTTCACCAGCTTCGTTGCCCTTCTCTGGACACGCTCCAGCACCTCAGTGTCCTTCTTGTAGTGAGGGGCCCAAAACTGAACACAGTATTCGAGGTGCGGCCTCACCAGTGCCGAGTACAGGGGCACGATCACTTCCCTACTCCTGCTGGCCACACTCTTTCTGATACAAGCCAGGATGCTGTTGGCCTTCTTGGCCACCTGGGCACGCTGCCGGCTCATATTCAGCCAGCTGTCCACCAGCACCCCCAGGTCCTTTTCCGCCAGGCAGCTTTCCAACCTCTCTTCCCCAAGCCTGTAGCGTTGCATGGGGTTGTTGTGACCCCAGTGCAGGACCTGGCACTGAGCCTTGTTGAACCTCGTACAATTGGCCTCGACCCATCGATCCAGCCTATCCTCTGTAGAGCCTTCCTACCCTCAAGCAGACCAACACTCCTACCCAACTTGGTGTCATCTGCAAACTTAGTGAGGGTGCACTCGATCCCCTCTTCCAGATCATTGATAAAGATATTAAACAGAACTGGCCCAAAAACTGAGCCCTGGGGAATACCTCTTGTGACCAGCCGCCAGCTGGATTTAACTCCATTCGCCACAACTCTTTGGGCCTGGCCATCCAGCCGGTTTTTTACCCAGCGAAGAGTGCACCCATCCAAGCCATGAGCAACCAGTTTCTCCAGGAGAATGCTGTTGGAAATGGTGTCAAAGGCTTTACTAAAATCTAGGTAGACAACATCCACAGCCTTTCCTTCATCCACTAAGCAGGTCATGTTGTCATAGAAGGAGATCAGGTTAGTCAAGCATGACCTGCCTTTCATAAACCCATGCTGACTGGGCCTGATCACTTGGTTGTCCTGTACGTGCCACATGATGGCACTCAAGGTGATCTGCTCCATAACCTTCCCCGGCACCAAGGTCAGACTGACAGGCCTGTAGCTCCCCAGATCCTCCTTCCGGCCCTTCTTGTAGATGGGTGTCACATTTGCTAACCTCCAGTCAACTGGGACCTCCCCGGTTAGCCAGGACTGCTGATAAATGATTGAAAGTGACTTGGTGAGCGCTTCCGCCAGCTCCCACAGTACCCTTGGATGGATCCCATCCGGCTCCATAGACTTGTGTACGTCTAAGTAGTGTAGCAGGTCGCTAACCATTTCCTCTGCGATTATGGGGGTTTCATTCTTCTCTCTATCCCTGTCTCCCAGCTCAGGGGGCTGGGTAACCCAAGAACAATTTGTCTTACTGCTAAAGACTAAGGTAAAGAAGGCATTAAGTACCTCAGCCTTTTACGTGTCCTTTGTCACTGTGTTTCCCCCCACATCCAATAAAGGATGGAGATTCTCCTTAGCCCTCCTTTTGTTGTTAATGTATTTATAGAAACATTTTTTATTGTCTTTTATTGCAGTAGCCCGATTAAGTTCTAGTTGGGCTTTGGCCCTTCTAATTTTCTCCCTGCATAGCCTCACAACATCCTTGTAGTCCTCCTGAGTGGCCTGCCCCTTCTTCCAAAGGTCATAAACTTTCTTTCCTTCCTGAGTTCCAGCCAAAGCTCTCTGTTCATCCAGGCCAGTCTTCTTCCACACCAGCTCGTCTCTTAGCACATGAGGATGGCTGCTCCTTTGCCTTTAAGATTTCCTTCTTGAAGAATGTCCGGCCTTCCTGGAGTCCTTTGCCCTTCAGGACTGCCCCCCAAGGGACTTTGTCAACCAGGCCCCTAAACAGGCCAAAGTCTGCCCTCCAGAAATCCAAGGTAGCAGTTCAGCTAACCCCCCTCCAGAATCAAANGCAGGTCGCTAACCATTTCCTCTGCGATTATGGGGGTTTCATTCTTCTCTCTATCCCTGTCTCCCAGCTCAGGGGGCTGGGTAACCCAAGAACAATTTGTCTTACTGCTAAAGACTAAGGTAAAGAAGGCATTAAGTACCTCAGCCTTTTACGTGNTCATTTCATGATTGCTATGCCCAAGATGGCCTCCAACCATCATGTCACCCACAAGTCCTTCTCTGTTCACAAACAACAGGTCCAGCAGGGCACCTTCCCTAGTTGGCTCACTCACCAACTGTGTCAGGAAGTTATCTTCTACACACTCCAGGAACCTTGTAGATTGTTTCCTCTCTGCTGTGTTGCATTTCCAGCAGACATCTGGGAAGTTGAAGTCTCCCATGAGAACAAGGGCTAGTGATTGTGAGACTTCTCCCAGCTGCTTATAGAATATTTCATCCATCCTTTCAGCTTGGTTGGGTTGTCTATAACAGACTCCCACCATGATATCTGCCTTGTTGGCGTTTCCCCTGATTCTTACCCATAAACACTCAACCATTTCATCACCATCGTCAAGCTCTATACAGTTAAAACACTCCCTAACATACAGGGCTACACCACCACTTCTCCTTCCCTGCCTATACCTTCTGAAGATTTTATAGCCATCCATTGCAACACTCCAGTTGTGCGAGTCATCCCACCATATTTCCGTGATTGCAACTATATCATAGTTTTCCAGCTGCACAATGGCTTCCAACTCCTCCCGTTTGTTGCCTGTGCTACATGCATTGGTGTAGATGCACTTCAATTGGGCTATTGATCCTGCAACCTTTTTGGGGGGAGAAGGCTTTAATTCCTATGTGACTGTTCTCAGGTGCTTCCTTGGTTTCTAACACATCGATAACCTTTGCATCTTTGCTGCTGCATGGATCTCCATCCCCTACCTCCACTGAGATGGCAGACCAAAGGACCTTGCTAGCACACCATCCCTCAAACCCTGGCATGCCTCCCCCAGGCTTATCTCTAGCGAGCCTGGTTTTATCCCTTTCCCCCTTCAAATCTAGTTTAAAGCTCTTCCAGTGAGCCCTGCTAACTCCTGCACAAAGATCCTTTTCCTGCTTTGAGACAGGCGTACCCCATCTGTCGCCAGCAGGCCTGATATTGTGTAGACTGACCCATGATCAAAAAACCCAAAATTCTGCTGGTGACACCAGGCTTGGAGCCAGGTATTGATCTGCTGGCTCTTCCTCTTTCTTTCCTCATCATTCCCTGCAACTGGAAGGATAGAGGAGAACACTGCTGGTGTTCCTGATCCCTTAACCAGTTGTCCCAAGGCCCTGAAGACTCTCTTGATTGCCCTTGGACTTCTTGTTGCAACTTCATTGCTGTCTACTTGAAAAATCAATAATGGATAATAATCTGAGGGCCCTACCAGGGTGGGAAGTCTTCTTGTCACACCTTTAACCTGGTCCCCAGGGAGGCAGCAGACTTCCCTAAGAAGTGGGTCTGGTTGGCATATGGGGCCTTCTGTTCCCCTCAGGAGAGAGTCTCCTACGACAATGATCCATCGTTTTTTCTTTACGGAAGTGGTTTTGATGCAGGACATAGGCCAACTTAACCTTGGGGGCACCTCCAGCCTAGGCAAACAGTTGTCCTCGTCATTGTTCAGTTATACTTGCAGACCCTCATACCTATTATGCAAGGACACCTGGGAAGGTGGGATCCCTGTTTGCAGGCTGAAATACCTCCTGGAAAACTTCCACAGGAGCAGTTGGCACATGCCTGATTTCCCTTTTTATCTGTTGCTCTGACAGACAGTCTGCCGACAATAGCAAACACAAATTTTTGGTAGCTTGCATGTTCCATCCCACAGAGAGCAGTAGCAGTCACCAGGGAATGGCAGGAGCAGAAGTAATATATAACATTTAAGGCTGGGCCTGAGACTTGTATCCATGTCTGCCATTACTCACAGAGGTAGATTTTATGATGTTGCCATTTTAGATTTTTCTGGTTTAAGAACTTGATACTGTAGATGTTGTTTCCTCTTGTAGTATCCCCTGGAGTGTCTCAGATATTACTTTATGTTATTGATAGCAGACGTGGCCACAGCCTCTGTGGTATATGGGACATTTCTGGTGAAACTGCTGTCATTTACTGATAAATCTAATTTAAGAAAAGAAACCACTTGCCTCACACATTGTGTATGTATTAGAAAAATAAAGGAACCAAACACTAATAGCTCAAAATAATGGAAGTAGTAGGTTTCCTTCTGTGGAATCACAGACTGCTCAATTGCAAGCCCTCTAAATTGTGCCCAAGCTCTCCAGGCACCAAGGGTCTTCAAAAGGTCCCATTGTGAATTTTTCTGCTGTGAAACACAATGAAGTAATGTTCTAAAAAACAATGAAACCTATCTATTTTGAAATTTCTAACACAGTAATAAAAATACATTTCATTTCTTTTATGGCTCAGGCATAGCTGTCACTGCCATATAGAGACTCAGTTTGGAAGTCCATAACCAGTCTTATGTTCTACTAGAGAAGTTTCTGCACTAAACCATATAAATTGTCGACAGTAGGTGCATGCAAACTTTTTCACTTGAATTCTTACCTTTCATTCCTTGTAGCCCTTCAAAGCCTATTAAAAGGCATCACAGGTGTTTGAATCCAATCCATTTACTTCTTGTATCACTTTCCCATAAAGATAATCTTGACAAAAAGCAGCAGAGTTTTTAATTATTGCCTTTTCCCAAGAGAAAGTAGTTATCCTGATGATGAAAATTAGATATAAACCAGTCCAAATCTAAGTGTCCCCCAATACCACTTGAGTGAGACCAGAAATTAGACCAAACCTTTAATGAAGGACTGAGATATTCAGATAACACTTTATTTTTATGTATGCAAATTTTCCTTATGGGTTCCAGATGGAACTGCAAATGATGAAACACCAACAGGGTTTGTTGTAGTCTTTCAGAACAAACAGCAGAGCAGCTCTGAATTTCCCAAGAAAATATCTTCTTTTAACATCTCCAGATTTGTTCTAAAACTCAAACTATTCAAAGAGTTCAGCTGATCTCTGTCTACTCATCAAAATTTACTATATTTAGATGAATGCAACCTAAACAAAAAAGATTTATAATTTTATCTACTTTAATGAAAACCCATGTCAGATGTGTTTTCAGTGGCAACCAGGATGAAAAGAGAAAAAAGTGAGACGTGGAAGACATGGAAAGGTGTGTATGGGGAGAAGTGAGAATACTGAAACTTAATTTTAGTGATAAAGTTTTGGTAGATATAGGGAGGAAAAATGCTCTGTATATTGTGCTGGTTTAAATCCATATCAAAATTATTAAGACTTTTGGTGACTTTAATAGGTGCTGGATCACGTTCTTAGATAACAGGAAGAAGTAGAAAGAAGTGTAGAAAAGTGCTACTATCTGCCTTGTAATCAGCTATCACTGAACAAAATTGTTTAAGATCCAAAAATGCACCGATGCAAAAATTTGCCAAAACCATCCTATCAGACAGTTTGGCCCTTTAACTTCTCATCCTAAGTGCAAGCAGTTACTGAAAAAACTTAAGCTTGAAAGTCCCATTAATGGTGTACTTTATTACACGATCTGAGTATGAAGAACTTTATGAAAGTATGTGAATAACTTTCTACTTTCTTACATCGAGGAACTGGAAAAGCCGGAAAAATTAAGTCTATCAGCAGGACTTTGTTGCATTTATATGATACATCAACCTAATTATTCAAAAGCAAAGAAGTATGTGCGAATATAAATAAACCAGAGTTAATTTGGTGCATGCAACCTTGTTAACCATTTAAAAAACATGATAAAGTATTGTACCCTGAGAGCGAATCAAGAAATGAATGTATATCTTTTAAAATATAGGAATGCCATGTTCCCAGGAAAACTTTAATAGGGCATGACTGTGTAATTTGCTCTTTATAACTCCTAATTCTCTTCCTGTTTTGTCTAGAAACTGGATCACCTTCCATTTGCTCTTTGTAACTTGGAATAATTAAAAATCCATTATACTTCCCTCTCTCCAATGACAGTACATAAATTAAGCCTCAGCAGTGTTGAAACACATGCAAAAAGTGATATGACCCTTTCAAAGTGTCACTTATCTGCAATGCAAATTTCTCCTGGGCGATCAGAAATTCAGCAAATATTTTTCATTTAGAATTCAATCTTTTACAGCTAAGTAGAGTTCATTTGTTGATTCACAGTTTAGAAACTACTGAGGTGTTTATTTTTGTTAATCAAACATGCACTTTTCTAGTTATTTTTGTACTCTGAAACTCCCAGTAGTCAGCCTCAAGGATGCCTCAGTGCCTCTCGACACTGAGAGCTGCAGAAATATGCAGCCAGGCTTTCACTTTAAAAAGTGTCCACTTTCAGTAACCCAACAAAATGTAACATGAAGCAAGTCTTACTAAAGTGTATGTAGTATTTGCCTTTTTTCCTATTTTGTGTTTACATATTTCTGTTTTAGATGTAGGAAATAAAAATTAACCTAACCCAGTGCTCCTCAGACCTGTTTGACTCAAACCTAGCATCAGCTGATTGAATGAAACCTTGCAATTGTGAAGTTGCATAAATCCAGGGATCACAAAAAGGAAAAAGTACTTGTAGTTAGCCTAGGTCAGATGTATGTGTATAACTTTTCACAAGCATCTGACATTATCTCTCTGTCTTGATCAGTGCTTTTCATTTTTAGTTTTATCCTGTGAAAAAATTTGTTCTTCTAAGCTTTTCTGAAGATGCTGCACAAGTTTTCCATGTCTCGTTCTCAAACCTTGGCAAGTGCTACAAGGTGTGTACTGAAAATAATCATAAAATGTTGGCTGGAAGCAACCTCTAGAAGTCACGTAGTTGAAACTCTTGTTCAAAGCACAATCAGGTCATACAGGGCTTTGCCCAGGGGTCAGGAAGGCCAAGGCATGGCTGGAGCTGAACTTGGCAAGGGACACAAAGAATAATAATAAGGGCTTCTAGAGGTATGCCAGCTAGAAGAAAGTGTACCCCCCTACGATGAACATGACTGGCAAACAGGTAACAACAGATGAGAAGAAGGCTGAGGTACTCAACAACCTTTTTGCCTCAGTCTTCACTGACAACCTCTCTTCCCACACCTCTTGAGTGGATGGACCTCAAGGCAGGGACTGAGAGAGCGAAGTCCCTCCCACTGTAAGAGAAGATCAGATTTGTGACCACCTGAGGAACTTGAGTGTACATAAGTCTATGGGACCTGACGAGATGCATCCCAGAGTCCTGAGAGAATTGGCTGATGTAGTTGCCAAGCCACTCTCCATCACATTTGAAAAGTCATGGCAGTGAGGTGGAGTCCCTGGTGACTGGGAAAAGGGAAACAGTGCACCCATTTTTAAAAAGGGTAGAAAGAAGGACCCTCAGAACTACTGACCTGTCAGCCTCACTTCTGTGCCTGGGAAGATCATGGAACAGATCCTCCTAGAAGCTATGCTAAGGCACATGGAGGACNTCTGTGCCTGGGAAGATCATGGAACAGATCCTCCTAGAAGCTATGCTAAGGCACATGGAGGACAGGGAAGTGATTCAAGACAGCCAGCATGGTTTCACCAAGGGCAAGTCCTGCCTGATCAACCTAATGGCCTTCTATGATGGAATGACTACATCAGTGGACAAGGGAAGAGCCACAGATATCATCTATCTGGAATTCTGTAAGGCCTTCGACACAGTCACCCACAACATCCTTCTCTCTAAATTGGGGACATAT
>WAAD01017057.1:39918-82538 GCA_013389945.1 Fregata magnificens | reverse complement strand
TTTAAAAAAAAAAAAAAAAAAAGGCACGGAAATGCTATTTTAGGGCTTCAAGGGAAGTATGTGCAGAAAAAATATTCACACAACATGCAGCTGAAGTTTCCTTCTCTTTATTCTACTTTATTTTCCTCCCTTTTTATCCTGTTTCAGCCCACAATAAGGAAAGCTGTGCACTCCTGTTTGCCAATATTGTTGAATTGTAACAAGTCTTTGCTGACTGCACAATTTTGGGTCCTTTCCAACACCTATCCAACTTTCACAAGCACAGGAGAAGGTTTTCCATGTCAAGAAGAAGCAAGAAAGTGAATACTTCAATTATTCTTTATTATGTGAATGAGAAAAGTAGACAGAGGTTTGCTGCATGGCTATAGGTGAAACCAGAAAATGTTATTTTCTCACATTTTTATGGACATAAGAGTCTCATTTACTGAGAACACTGTGATTTATCACCACTTTTTACTGAGCAAAAAAGGGGGAAAAAAGAGGTAAGAAGAAAACTGACCCAACTGTATTATATACTCAAAAGTATTCTGCTGAAAACAAACCAGACCTTCAATGCTTAAGTTTGCTCTCTTTTTTTTTTTTTTTTTTTTAATTCTATCTCTATGCACTGAACTGTATTAATTGAAGCCTGTTTTGCTGCTTCAGATACATAGACTTTTTGTGTGAAATGTTCAAGTGAGGAGACCAAATTAATTCTAAATCTACTGGAAATTAACAGAGAGATACTAAAATCAGCTAATTTGGAAAAACAGGGAAAGCAAGTGTTTGAGGCAGATGGAACAAAACTATCAGTCAATAATGCAGACAGAGGCAGGAGAAAATTAATCAGAAGACTGAATATATCAATCTCTCTAAATCAAGCCATTAAACAGGTTTGAAGTATCACTCTTTTCAAGTTATTCCCATTGCAGTATTAGTGAGAAACAAATGGGGTTATTATGTTGGAAGCCAGCTGAAGGGTTGAAAGCAAATTATTTTTTATAGTATCTGCCTTTGCCATGAACATCCCATGCTTCCGAGATAGATTTTTTTTGAGGAAAAGTAAAATGCAGTTGTTCCAGAGAAGTTGCATGCTGTTCACAAGGACAGCCAAGCAGACCAGGAGTGCAAACGAAGCAGCAGATGAACTGAACCTCCTTCAGTGAAATTGAAAGGAGCCATCATATTATATCTACATTGTTTGCATGAAAGATCCTACTACTAACAGTCATACTTTCTGGATGATTCAATATTTTGGCATGGTCTCATTCCACATGCATTATACTTCATGTTTTCTCTATATGCTATGTATCTCTTTAGGAGAGAATCTTTATTAACGAGGCCTTTCAAAGCAGGAGCAACATGGGTCAAATTATATCCAGACAATGGATAACACATCACAATGGCATGTATCCAATGGTACACATCACAAACATGATTATCTCTCTGCCTTACATAACAGATTTGAAATGACTTTGTGCAAATATACATTTAAATTACTACTCTTTATCCACAGATTAAGCAAAGACCATATATCATATGAAACCCTCTGTCACATTGTAAGTCAGTAGGTTATATCAAAAGATGACAGGTTTAAAGCTCTTTGGGTAAGATTTAGAATCATAGAATCATTAAGGTTGGAAAAGACCTCTAGAATCATCAAGTCCAACCATCAACTAACACCACCATGACTCCTAAACTAGGCCCTGGAGTGCCACGTCTACACCTTTTTTGAACGCCTCCAGGGTTGACGACTCCACCACCTCTCTGGGCAGCCTGTTCCAATGTCTAACCACTCCTTCAGTAAAGAAATTCTTCCTGATGTCCAATCTAAACCTCCCCTGACGCAACTTGAGGCCATTCCCTCTCGTCCTATCGCTAGTTTCTTGGGAGAAGAGTCCAACACCCGCTTCCCTACAACCTCCCTTCAGGTAGTTGTAGAGAGCAATAAGGTCTCCCCTCAGCCTCCTCTGCTCCAGACTAAACAGCCCCAGTTCTCTCAGCCACTCCTCATAAGACTTGTTTTCTAGACCCTTCACGAGCCTCGTTGCCCTTCTCTGGACACGCTCCAGCTCCGGCTGCTTACACTACCACTGGACATCTGTAGTGTTTCCTAGAAAGGCTACAGGAGAGGCTGGTACCTCAGCCAAATATCAGTTTCCCAGTGGCTTCAGCACAACAAAACCCCATTCAAAAAAATTTCCAAGAACACCATGGAGACTCAGGACTAGTCCTTCATTCTTTCAGTTGATGCCATGAACAGCCTATGCTATGCTTTTAACCTCTGAATATAAAAGAAAAGGGCCTTTTGAAAATAATTTCTCTGCTCTGACACTCATGGAAGATTTGGGAGAAAAGAGTGGAAGAATTATGCAAGAATGAAGCCTGCTCAAGGGCCACAGCAAGGTCTTGGTGGGATCCTGGTCTGTAAAACTCCATAATCTGACCGATGGACATACCGGGAGAGCCACGAGCAACTCTGTGGTAGTAGCTGCAGCCACTAAAGAGAACCCTTGACAAGCAGGTCTGACGCAGGATACAAGGTTCAGATTTGAGCCTGGCAAGTACCAGGTTTAAAAGCTAAAGTTGGATTCCCTAGTAATAATGAAAGGAAAAAAGGAAAAAAAAAAGAAAAAAGAAAAAAAGCAAGACCAAGGATAAGACAAAGTCAGTTGCCTTTGCTAGTCCTTTATTTTTCCTGAAAGCAGAAACTTCTGCTAGAGTACTTCTAAAGAATATCCCCGTCTCTTTGAACCATAGGAAGAAATATAATTCTGTCACCTGTATGCCCAGGTCAAGCTTAACCATATTTTTACTTAAATGTAATGTCATTTAAAAAAAAAAAAAAAAAGATGAGGGACTAGGACAACAAAAATGCAATTGTTACATGCATATCCAACGCAAGAGGTAGTTCTGTTCTGTGAAATCACTCTGTGGTAAGTTAGCTTCAAAAGGTTTTGGATAAAAAATAAAACCAAATACATTTTTAGAAGATAAACTGCAATTAGAATTTGCATTTACATTTACACCTGCTTCCACTTTTTTTTTTTAAATTACTGCTACATATAATTTTCTGCATAAACTAATAAAAAGCTCAGTGTATCGTACCATCTGTTTTAATTCAATAGCATTATTTTTAAAAAAAAAATTTTAAACTTTACAGTTTATGCTCATCATGTTTTAATATATATCCATGTTTGAGACAAGTATAATATAAAAATGATCTCACACATTTTATTTCTTTGTAGTCTACTATTGTCTATGCCTTCATTGGAAGACAAGGTAAGAGACTATCGAAGTACTCCAAACCAGAAAGATGTTTTCACAATGACCAATAGCTTTTTGTATTAGAGAGAAACCACAAAATACTCAACAGTTCATATCTTATATCTAGATCTTGTTCTACCACAAAAGCTCCCACCTTTGTATCTTAAGATGTAAAGTTGTTAGTGTTTAAGATGCAAAATGATATACATAAAAGATAAAAAATGTTAGAATATGTATTACTATAGCAGATTTATAAATTAGAATTTACATTCCCATGTTCCGGGCTTCTGCTTGACTCAGATTTTCTTCAGGTCCAACAATTTTTATATTTCTGATAATGTTCTTGGCTTTTTCCCAGAATTTCTTGATGTGCTTTTCATGGTAAACCTCCTGTAATCATGTTAACATTGTTTATAGTGAATGAAAAGTACAAGTTGCTGTGAAATCATAAACACACTGTCCAAGAACACATTGTATTCTACACTAAACAAACAGATGGCAAACAGTATTTGAAGATATTCCAGTATATCCGTCATTAAAATGAAGCTCTTCTGTCCAAAATTTTAGCAAAAGAATCCAACACATCAGCAATATAAATCAAAGCTGTACCTCCAGACCAATGATGCAAGATTCACAGACTGTTTATGCAATGTTTTTTCAGGATATTTATTTTATGATCTTCAAAATCCATCCTACAACCCCAGTAGCACACAGGAGTTTTTTAGGCCACTCCAGATGGCTTTAGAGAGGGAGCTGCCACCTGTACCCAGGTGGACAGTCACAGTCATTGTTTCTTTAAAATGTAGTCACAGTGATTGTTTCTATAATTTCTAATTGCCCTGCCTCTAATTTAAGAGATCTCAGCTGCATGCAATGCTTCCAACCCAGTGCCCTCATTTGTAGCTTTTGTGTATTATGGCTGACATTAGAATAATTAAAATATTGGGTAGGGTTTTCCCCCCCTCTATGATAAAGCTATTCAGTCTTTTATATTCATTTCAAATACCACATGACTTCTGGCTGAAGCAACGAAACCTAGCATAGCCTACAATTCCCATGTGCATATCATATTTATACCTTTAACATCCCTTTACAAAAGCACACTGAAGACTTTAAAGATAAACTCTACTTCTATTACTCAGGCCTTTTGTGCTATGATACCAACAGTAATGCACGCCAAGTGAAAAAGGGCAGAATTATATTTTCCTCCCACTTCTCTTCCAGCCCAGCTTTTTCCAAAAGACTTACATGCATCTGTCACCTCACTCATGAAAACAGCAATACTGACGTCACTGGTGAAGTATCAGCAACACCAGATCATTAGGTAATTAGCAAAAAGCATTAAAAAAAATATTCAAAACAAGCAACCTATCTGTACTGCCATTCAAAATATACCTGGACACACCAGTCTTTCCCATGGCACTCAGCAGGAGCACCAAGAGAAACATACATAAATGCACTGGGGTATCAACAAGATGAAAAGCAAATCCAATGTCAGCTATTGGATAATAGTTATTATAGTTATTAATAACATGCTATAACTTTTGGTCAGTCCTGAAGTGGTCAGGCAGTTGGCCTAGATGATCGTTGTAGGTCCCTTCCAACTGGAACTATTCTATTCTTATTCTACTCTATTGTTTTATATCAATCAGTACTTCCCCCAGAACCATACGCTTTAAAATACTATCTTTTTCCTTACTAAAAGGGAAAGAATCTAAGCAGTTTCTTTAAACAGACTTCAGTAAGCACTGCCACGATTTCATTTGTGTATTTTTTCCACTTCTGCACACTCAATTCTGAAAGATTATCTCCTCCTATGCAGTTTAACTCTGTACATATATAGAATCCATATACTCCCTCACACACTTTCATTAATACCATAATTTCCAAAATTGAAGCTTTGCAGAATAGTAACATCATACTTACATTATTATGAATGAAGATACCGAGTGCCTCCTTTGGGTAGTCCAGAGTCAACAGTCTGTCTAAAAATTTAGGTAGGAAAGGAGTGGGTTGTTCAATGAAAACACCAATTTTTACTCTTGGATATTCCTAAAAAAAATGATATTTTGACACAACCAATAAGACTTGCCTCCTTTCTAAGATTAGTTATATTAAAAAGCAGCTAATGTCATGTTGTAGTAACTTAGGCCACACAGCTTTCAAACAATCAAAATCAACTGACTCAGAAGTGCTATGCCCCCTGTTTATTTTCACTGACTTAACTAAATAAGCAGAAAACTCATTGAATTCCAGTAACAGAAACTGGAAGCAGAAAATAATGTATTATGGTTTTTAAAATTCTTACTTTAAAAAAACACATTAAAACAGAAAAAGAAATATTTAAGGAAATACACCTAGAACTGCATGGCAAATTCATTATTTGCAAGTAAGATACATATATGTGTTAAATTTGCAAGAAAATATAGGGAAGACCAGCTTTTTAAAAGCAGTTAAAGAACAAATACCACAAAATATTTTACTCATCTGTACTTTAAGCCAAAGACTGCAATACCCTTCCGTACACTTATATGCACTATTTCCTCCTGACCACTAAGTGGGCTCTGCATTACTTCCCTACTGACTGATTTTATCAAGACCTTTAATGAACTAACTAGAGCTTCTCCCCTTGCAACCAAGGATACTGAAGTTTTATCCACCTCATTTTAATGTGAATCCACATCTTTTGAACAGTGATATTAATTCCTGGTTTGTATGTGGTTGATATAGAGATCGTGACTACTAAAACAAACCTAGACAGCACTTTTGTGTATTCCTAGAATATATTATTACATTATGTGAGACAAAGACATTTAACCTTCAAAGGCCGACTCCTTCACAAAGACATGCACCAATTAAAGAAAAATTTTTTCCACCTCTAGAACAGACAGTTAGCATAAACATCTAACCCACTACAAGGCTCAGAGAGAAACCTTATATGAGCATAAAAGGCTGCAAGTTAGCTTTCCTTAAGCAAGCCAACACCCACTTGAAAAGTGTCTGGATAAACCATCAGTGCATGTTGAGATTTCACAGTGTCACTGTCTACATCGGAAATCCAGAAATGTACTGGCAAGTGCACCAGATCGGAAACATTAAGCACCAATGTTTACCCTGACTACCTCCTATTCACAACTTCATCTGCAAACCTAATGCAGACTCATGCAGACATCCCAATAACTTCAAAACAGCTGATGAAGACAAGTACACTGATGTGTCTTGAAAAAAGCAACTGTGATATTCTCTGGCAACCACTCCATTGAGGCTGGTGTCATGGTAACTGGTACCACTGATCGCGAGCAATGAGGAAAGCAGCGTGTGCCATTGGGATTGCTAGGCTGAACATGCACATGTGCTACCAATAATAGAACTGCTGCAGTAATTTATTTTGCATGTTTCTCTAACTCTAAGGCATTTTCCCCTTGTTCTCCAGGACAAAGAGAAGCAGATTCAGGCTGGATCTGCACAGGTTATAGGGACAATCAGGAATTACTAACACTCCTTCCATACACCAAAGTGTGAACCGCTTGGCTCCAATGTCTACAGTAAAATCTCAGGAGTGTGACAAAAGCAAAACAGTGTTTAAAAAATTAAGAATAAAAATCCTGCAAACTGCATCTCCTCAAAGCAGAGAGTTCATCGATCTAGACCCTGGCTCACCATACTATAAAAAGTTGTCACTGCATAATCTGAATCTAGGTCAGAATGAACAATTTTAATACCCAGCATTTTGAGTATATCAAGTACTCAGCAAAAAGTTTTCAGCAAAAACACTTTGGGAATACCCAGTCTGCACTGGGATGTTACATTTTCTCTGACAGATTTTCTCATTTTCACTAAGGTCATACGTTTGCCTTTTAAAGTTTACTTTTTCACAACCAGTAGGTGAGTGTATGACAATTTTTGGAAGAAATACCGGGCAACGCTCTGTGTAGTCATACTGAGACAAAGTCCAGGAACCCTTGCCACAAGAGGCACCAATGAAGCGAGAGGATGAGTGAGGTCATCCTTTCCAACCACACCAGGAAGTCTCCACACGAGTAACAAACTTTAGGATTTAAGAAGTAGCTCTAGGGTGATTAAGTTTGCTGTCCAATTTAATTTAGGTTTTAGCAAAAAAACCCTTCAGAAAAGTGGCAAAAAATTACACTCATTGAGCCAAGGTGCATTCTTCAACTTATTTACCATTACCCTGCTTTGACCTGGGCAGGTAGCTAATTTGGGGGTGGCATGGGCTGCTGACATTAGCAGTTACTGAGTGTTTCCACACCTCAGCCACAGTCAGAGCACAGGAGGTCTTGCTCCGGTGAACAGGACAAGGACCAAGCAAAAGACTCTGCGTTTGTGGCTCTCAGCTCCTTCACAGGTAATCCCAAAGCTCAGCTCTTCACAGGCCATGCTCCCAGCACATGCTCACACTGACCCTGGTAGTACCTCGGGCTCTTCTGCTCATCTATCGCAGAACAACCTGCACAGCCCATGGCAATGCTTCCACCCACCTTTGCCTTGCGTACACCTACCCCTGACCTTCACAGAAGGAATGATATCCTTGTGCCTGTGATGGAAAGTAGTATTATTTCAGCTCCTTGTTCTATACTGGGGCTTATCTGTTTTGTCCTGCTAAAGTCAAGGTCTGTAGGCAATCCCAACAGAAACCACAACACCTAAGCATATCGAGTCAAGGACCCATTCATGCCAGAATTCACCTAAAGGAACTCAAAGCCCAAAACATAGTTGTCATCAGCAAATCTGATTCTCTACTTGCTTATGAGAAGAACAAGCAAAATCCTCAGAAGATATGAGTGCATCAATGCAGAAAGCTAAATAAAACAATATGGGAAGAATGATTAGAGGCTCAGAGCTGGTATTGCTCTTTTCACTGAAGATTTCTTGTTAAGTAGCAAGCGGCCAGGCCAGAACAGAAAGCGCGTTCAGAAAATGAAATACTGCTTGTACTCAGAAATGCCTGAAGTAAACACTTCCACTGAGGCCAAGGAAAAGTCTCGTTATTTCTGCTGGCAGAGTCAGTGAGGAATGAAGTCCAAAGAATGAATTACATTAAGGAAGACACGTCCCAAGTAGATACACATAAACTATAGGAAGCTATCCAGTAAATCATTGCTAGTTACTCCCCACTACTGGCTTTAAGATTTAACTGCTCCCCAACCACGTTTTAATAGCCAACACCATTAGGAAAAACTTGAACAACTTCTTTTCCTCAGGTAAACTCTATGTTGAGAGTGCAAACACTATTTCAGTAGAACACCATTCGAATGTTTTATTTTTAAAGCAAAATTAAAATTAAAAAAAAATATTAAAAGAATCTTAAAGTTATTACAATTCCAGCAATAACTTTCTTAATTTATATCCCAGTCCATAAGCTGCTAATTGTCCAGAAATTCTTTCACTTTGTTCTTTCATTACAAAGATAACAAGCCACTACTTCTTTCATGCTCTCCTCAGCATGACCCTCTACAACCTGTTCTCATTCAAATCTTCAGTACAGAACAGAAATGAAACAGCTGCTGGAAACAGCCTGTTAAGAATAATCAGAACGTTCTTTTAAGTACAAGCCTTACATTTCCACGTGGCAGATCTTAGTATTTACTCTGCCTAAAATTTACTGAGTAAAAGCTAAAATATTCATAAAGACACTAAAGATGTCATGCTTGGAGCCAAAGAGTCAAAGTAAGTTCCCAAATATTTGATATACACACACATGCATGTGTACGTGTATGTTTGTCCTATGAGAATTCTGAGGACTGAACTGATAGACGATCTCAGTTACATCAGATTTACTCTGCAGATACACATTTGCATATACAATACAGATATCTGTATCATCCTTTACAAGGTGAAGCAGTTTTGACTATTTCTCTGTATCTCTCAGAAAACAGTAACTGTAACCATGTTACAGTTAACTGTTAACCTCTATTTGTAATAGAAATTATTAAACTGATGCATATTGAAGTTTTTTGTAGGTCTGCAGTTAAAAATCTGAAATGAACTATCTAAAGTTTTTCTACCTCTCAAAAATTCTAAATATGCACTTGAATTTTGCATGATTCAAAAATGATTCGTTCACCCTCAGTGAACAGAGGTAAGGATGTGGAGGGCTTTTGGGCATGGGATCATCTTCAGTAATATGGGGGAAACCTATATTACAATGCATACATAAAAACATTTATAAAAGTATTGATATTTCCAGTAAATTAAAATTCCATCTTCACAGTTTCATATACCAGAAAAAATATCCTGAGGTGTCTACAGAACATAGTATTGTGTACTGAAGCTGCTTTGCCTCAGAAATCACTATGCACCTATCAAATGCATTCAAAGGGTTTTGTTCTTGTGAAAAGTATTCTTACCGTTACTGTTGACAGGTCTAGTAAGTCTAAATCACAAATACTGCAACCAGTTTCCCGTGTCCAAGCATTGGGGATATAGTTTCCCAAATAATTTAAGTGAATCTGGTAAATAAATGAATAATTCAGATTAATGAAATGTGCATGCAAATGGTGATTTGTACCTTTTAAAGAATTCAGGCTTACTCATTGAATTCCTTATATTTAAAGGCAATTGACTATCTTTTTTCTATTTAAGATTAAAAAAAAAACACAAACCCAAACATACAAAAATAGCTGGTAAAAGCTTTTTCTTCTTCTTTTCATTTACAAACCAGAGATGATATTCTCCTAGCATCTACATTTATAGCTTCAGTTAAACCAAAAAGTTGCAAGCATAACAACTACCAACTAAATGCTTGTATGACTTCCAAGACACAGACTATAGATCATTCAGCTCTCAAAAGCTGCTAGGTGTGATTTCAAGCCAAACAAAAATGATTATAGTTTAATTCTTTTCCCAAATCTGAGAATCATCCACACTTTACACAAAACACAAAGTGACCACATGAAAAACACATAGAAAATGTAGAAGATAGGCGCCCAGGTGATGTATTTTTGACAATCTATGCCAAGATTCAGAAGCCAGGCAGTGGGATATGTTTTAAAGCAGCATCTAGCTTCTTAACACATTTTGAACTGGCAGTGAACAAAATATGTACTTTTTCTGTCGATGGGCTGCCTGGGCTGCCCTGTCCTCCTGGATTCCATGGGAAGTTTGTGCAGAACTTCACTCTTCTCTACTGCCATTTGCAATGGTTAAGGGATCTCTTATGCCAAGGAAAGCCTGCCTGAGTGAAGGCCGCTATTCATTCCTGCTCCACCGCCCTCATCAAAAATTGGAAGGATGGAATATAACTTTGCATAGAGAACACATTCCAGCCCAATACTCAATCTGCATTTTATCATATTTTGGGTGTTTATTTATGCATTTTGAAAATCATTCTAGACAGATTATACATAGAATTGCTTGAACTTAATTTCAGAGATGTACAATAAAGTCTACAAAAATGAATATTTCACAAAAAAGCCATTGCAGTTGAGGAAAAAAAAAAAATTACATGTTAGGATATCAGGATAATTTAGTATCCATTTCAAAGAAGTGTCTCTGACCGATGCTATTTACTAATCTGCAAATTGAAGAGATTAAATATAAAACAGAATGTTCTTATAAACAAAAACTTTTACTGTTTGGAGTTAATTCTGGGAATTACTTTCATGCTGGTTTATTTACTAACTAGTGAAAACTTTTTTCAATCCTGTTATATTATTGTCTTCTTCTATTCTATGTTTAAAACAGAAGAATCCAATCACATTGACAAAGTGATATACAGCAAGAGTTTCCTCTTTGTTTTTAAAACTTATCACTACATGCAGAGATTGAGTTTCATTTAATGTAGCATAACTTGTGGATTAGTACAAGGAATTCCAACCTAAAACTGCTTCCCCAACTGTAAAACACAGTACCTTTCTTTTCATCGGCAATGTGCCAGCAAAGCCAGTGATGATAGATAACTTGAGGGTTTAACTGAGGCAAAAATAACTGTAGCAACATGGAAGAAATTGGTCATATTTCACCACTACTGAGTGGTTATAAGCCAAACAGATAATGGCATCATTATATTCACTAATTCCAAAGATGAAATACAGTGCAAAAACTAAGAAGCAGTCATTGGGATATTAATAAGTTTCAAGCTTTATTTCATTCCCCCGGGAGGCATTTTTCTGAAACTAAGGAGCTATGGTAAGGAACATGTATTCAGAAGAACTTAGAAAGTAGCCGTGCCCAATCCTTCCACCATCAGAGGCTATTAGAAATGATACACCTTTATGCTTCTTTGCCACATCACAAAAAAAAAAAATGCAACTGCCAGATGACTAAAACATAGCCATTTCTCTCAGAGAAACTGTGTCAGGTCCTCTGGACCACTGAATCCTTATACATGGACAGAAGCTGCTGAAACAACTGTTTCACAGGGCAGACAGTGCTGTACCATGAACCCAAAGCTCATGAGCCATGGGTACATTGATCAATGACACTGAAGATGCAACAATAAAAGCCAGCTCTGTGTGTGTATACACATACACACACAGACACATTTTTATATATGTGTATACAAACACACACCATGGTCTGCGGTAGGATCAGATGCGTTACTGTTTTATACCCCAGCCTGTGACTCTTGGTTAGATTTTTCTCCCCCGGAAAACCTATTCTTCTGATTACTGTTTAGTAACCAGATAGACATTCTTCACTTGCTTCAAGAATTGTTTTGCGATAGTGAACAAATTAACATAAGCTTACTCGCTTCTAATATCCCATGCTACAATGAATTTGGGAGCAGAATGAGTTGCTTCAGCAGCGATATCAAGTTACAGTGATAGCAAAATAACATGATGGAGAGAGCTATTAGAATGTTTTTTTTTATCCTTGCAATTCTTATTAACATTAATTGGAAATGAGCAGCAGCGGTGTGCTATGACTGTTTCAGACTCTTCCACCATTGTTTTTGCCTCTATTAAAATTGCCATCTTTGCACAAAAACAAAAACAAACTGTCACTTACTTTAGTTGGACCATTTCCATGAATGGTGATAGGTAATGTGTCGTACACTGAATTCCTTGCTCTTACTTTTCCTTCTTCAAATTTCAAAAGGACTTCATCTGAAAAACCGACAAAGATCGTACAGTAGTAACAGTTTATAAATAAAAGCTAAAATTTCAGAGTTTTTTAAGTTCTTGCTGATACAATATACCCTGCTGTTGCTATCACTGTCTATGCTACTTAATTGGAAGCTTTTGTTCCATTTTTTTAACTAGATCTTGAATTCTAAGCTCTTTATGCTAAATAAGGTTACATCAAACTTCAGCGTTTGCCACCAGCAGCCTTCAGGATTTGAATAAAATCTGCTTTAAAAATAAAACTAATTTTGTGCAAATGCTGTTTAGAGAGAAATCATAGTTATTTCAGATATGATCTGACTATAAAAAGTTGTTCCATAATTGGAGGTTAAAGGTAAGAAAGGAAGTTTGCACAGATACCATTTTTCAATGTAAATTCAGAACAGTTAAATAAAGGAAACTCCACATTATTCCATATTCCATTTCATTATGTATAGCCATTTCCTTAAGAACATCTAAAATGCAATTTTAATTACCAGTCCTACTGCTGTAACTAAGTTTGTGAAAGGCAGGTGGAAAAATGGTTCTTAACTTTGTATTTATTGCTAACTTCATTTATTGAAAACTGTTTTTTCCATTTTAAATCAAATATTTTAGCAATGGGAGAAATCAATTAATATTAAACCCAAAAGACCTGTAACTAATCTGGTAATCACATTTACCCATCCAAATATTTCTTTAAAACAAGCATATGTTTAGGGAATGATATTTATGGTTAAGCAAAGGAGGTGTTAATAACAGTTAATAAAACACACAACGTGCAAATCATACACTTACCAACAGCTCCATTTAGGGTCTGGAAAATTGTACATTTGTGGTCCAGAGAAATGTTAATGCGTTCCTGAAATAAAAGTAGCAAAGGTGTTGAGGCATTCTAAAAGCCAATGTTTTTATGGTAATGTTACAGTTATACGGCAGTGGCAGCAAGTAATCAGGTAAAACTACTCTACATTTTCAGCTCTTAGATATAATTCTTAATTTTATACTGTGAAGTTTTTCTATATTCCTGAGTTGTACGGCTGTATAGCAATCAGTTTTATATATGCAAAAACTTTATCTAAACTTGAAGGATAAAGGTTATAACTCTCCAAAGAAACTTCAATTTGGCAGTATAAGCCAAAGAAAATTTGTGTCTTGTCTTAAAAAAAAAATTAAGAAGTCTTGGCCAAGCAACAAAAGATACTGCGTTCCACAGTCTCAAAAATAGCAAAGCCAAATCTAAGCGTCATGTCAGAATGGAAAACAACACTGGTTTTAAAACATGTTCCTAATATTGTATTATTAACCCTACTTAGATTCTTATTTAAAGTACCTTGGTTTGAAGTTTTAACATGTTGATCAAAGCATATAACCTTTAAAAGACACTTAAAAACCCTTACACAGATAACATACTCTGTTTTGGTCTTCCAAGACTTTCTTACATATTCTACAGCATTGGACATTACCATACAGAAAATTAGTGCTAATGTATAGCACAGTATCCCAAGCTTAGCACCACGGAGGCATTTTGAATCACAGTGCAGTAGTGCGCTGTGCAGAGGTACACATTTTTTTTGTCTAGGAGACAATCTGTTTAGACAGATAATTATATTACTTTTGACTTTGGTGCAGAGTCAGCTTTAATGTCTCTACACCCTGTCCTTTCAATTCCATATTCAGCATTGACTTAACTTGCATAAAATCAATCCAAACATTAAGGGCTGGAAGGAATGTCCAATGAAGAGCAGCTAAGGACTTTGGGCTTGTCTAGTTTGGAGCAAAGGAGGCTGAGGGGCAACCTCATTGCTCTCTGCAGCTTCCTGAGGAGGGGAAGTAGAGAGGGAGGTGCTGATCTCTTCTCCCTAGGATCCAGTGATAGGATGCATGGGAATGGTTCAAAGATGCGCCAGGGGAGATTTAGACTGGACATTAGAAAGCATTTCTTTACTGAGAGGGTGGTCAGACACTGGAACAGGCTTCCTAGAGAGGCGGTCGATGCCCCACGCCTGTCAAGTGTTTAAGGTGCATTTTGACAATGCCCTTATTCTATTCTATTTCTGCATCTGTATCTAAACATGCCTGACGTTTCAGGCATAACTTAATAGAAAAACATACATGTATTTCAGAAACTTCACATCTGCCTTAAGCATACAAGTGCTCAAAATCAACCTCAAAATTCTGCAATATCAGCTTCTAAAAGCGTTTTTGCATCAATACATTGTTACCTTTCCTTAGCCCTCTTTTTGCAGCATCAGGGCCATGCCTCTGACGTCTATCATGCTTTAATGCTGCTACTCAGCAGAGAACTTTGTTAAGCTAGGGCACGGAGAGGTCTTCACCAAAAATTTACAATGCAGCTTTATTGAACGTATCTGCACAAAAAGCTAGGAGAGGCAGCTGCAGGCAGGATCTGAAATGGCAGCAAGCCAAAATATAACACACAGGATCAGCAAGTATTTCAGTGACACCCTGGAAAAATGCCACATTCTCCGGCTGTCAAACTGCCAAATACATGGGACCCTCATTGAGATGAATGTGTCCAATCATATACCTCAGAGCTATTATTTCTAACAACGAAGGACAACCTGCCTGGATCTGCAGACAGCCTGAAATAATATATCAAGTCATGACCCTTTGGAAGCCTGTTCATCACTCAGACAGTAGGAATCTCCAGAGAACAAAACACAACTGTCAACATGGCACTCAGGAATAAAGAGACAGCATTCCTTTTATCTTTATCTCCTTACGTTTTCTGAGGAGCAGCATGTTATTTCAAGCAGAAAGAAACAAGAAAGCCAGTTACTACCTACCCTTGCCAATGGGTCAACATAGATTTTGGTGTAAAACAGCTGGTCATCATCATTATCCTGCAGATTCCATTGCTGCACGATACGATTTATATATGGAGCATAACCAATAAATCCTGTAATATCACACATACATAAGTTATTTCCATAAAAAGCACTACTCTGCCAATGCTGTCCACCAGTCAGGGACTTCATTCTGACTGTTTGGGGCCAGCAAAGCAGAAGTATGAAATTCATACAACTTGGCTCAAAATCCAGTTTTCTTCCTGTGATATGTACCAGTTCTGTTTTGAAGAGCTCGTAATTAAGGGTCATTTTTATACGGTGCTAGTTTTTGCTGGGATAGAGTCAATTTTCTTCATAGCAGCTAGTATGGGGCTGTGTTTTGGATTTGTGCTGAAAACAGTGTTCATAACACAGGGATGTTTCCGTTACTGCTGAGCAGTGCTTACACAGAGTCAAGGCCCTTTCTGCTTCTCACCCCACCCCACCAGCGAGCAGGCTGGGGGTGCACAAGAAGCTGGGAGGGGACACAGCTGGGACAGCTGACCCCAGCTGACCAAAGGGATATTCCACACCATATGACGTCATCCTCGGCTTATAAATCTGGGGGAAGAAGGAAGGAGGGGTACGTTTGGAGTGATGGCTTTTGTCTTCCCAAGTAACTGTTATGCGTGATGGAGCCCTGCTTTCCTGGAGATGGCTGAACACCTGCCTGCTGATGGGAAGTAGCGAATTAATTCCTTGTTTTGCTTTGCTTGCGTGTGCGGCTTCTGCTTTACTTATTAAACTGTCTTTATCTCAACCCACAAGTTTTCTCACTTTTACCCTTCCAATGCTCTCCCCCATCCCGCTGGGGGGGAGTGAGCGAATAGCTGTGTGGTGCTTAGTTGCCGGCTGGGCTTAAACCATGACTATACTAATGCTATTTTAAGGGAAAAAAATGGGAAACAGAGATCTGTTTAGGATGGTCCTGAGAACTCCAAAGCATGAGATTAGACTACTACTGTTCCCAGGAAGCCCATCTGTGGAAAAAGTTTCATTTTCATCAATCACTTCTTGCTGGCAGAGAAGCTTGAATCTAATGGTGCCAGAATAACAAAGAGAATTCAACTCAAATCCAATGTATGTTATGTTTAAGCTGAAACAAATAAAGATAAGGCAAATAGGTGAGGTAAAGAAGAGCGGGAAAGGAACGGGGACACTCCCAGATCTACATGCTGCCCAGCACCATGTACCTAGGAGAGGTGATGTACTGTGCTCTGTAGCAGTTAAACAGTATCAGTGTCAGCGCACGTATTATTCAACTGCAGAATTAATACCAAAGCTGGCATTTAAATGAGGACTCCAGAACTAACACGTCATTGAGACTAACAAGAGTAACTCGCACTTCTCTTCGAATGAACTGCCTAAGCCATGCTGATGGGCCAGGCAGAGCTACCACCACATCTACACTGTATGCAGAGATCCCCAAGAACAAGGTAGCCAAGTCAGAAAATTCTGTGACCCAGCTAAACTGTGCCTATAAATATTATGTACTGCTTTGACTGGGCTTGTACACTAGATTGTTTCTGAAGTAGATTCAATTGGTGGCAATTGGGTCATCCCTGCACAGCATTTCATTACAAGGCACAGTTGCTCGCTAGGCTGTTACTTTATTTACCTGCCTTTTACAAGTTATTGCCAACAAATACTATGTAAGCTTGAATGAAAACTATTCTTGAGCACAGAAGAGGAGTTATTCAAGTGAGGAGGGAGAGGGGAAGAAGAGGACAGCAAATCCAGTCCTCAATTTTATACCTGGGAATTCAGGAACAGTTCTACATACTAATACATAAAACAGATAACAGAAGAGAGTCATGTTCAAGTTCAAGAGTTTACTTGTTCAAGAATCACACTTGCCTCCTGAGTTCAGGAATCGTTTTCCACTCCGGACAACAGGATACTTGTCAGCTAGCCTTTTATCTGGCCAAATTAGTCCATCTGCTGCAAACACTACTTTATGATGAGTTTCCTGAAATTTCTTCAGCAGTTCTTCAGGGCCCCCCGCAAAGATAACATCATAGCTGAAAATAAATAAAAGATATCCATTAGAGTAGTTTAATTTTAATGCTCCTGTGTTCAAAACAACAAGTGGTTGGACCATTCAAATTTTTAAAATCATAGAATCATTAAGGTTGGAAAAGACCTCTAAGGTCATCAAGTCCAACCATCAACTAACACCACCATGACTCCTAAACCAGGCCCTGGAGTGCCACGTCTATACCTTTTTTGAACACCTCCAGGGTTGCCGACTCCACCACCTCTCTGGGGAGCCTCTTCCAATGCCTAACCACTCTTTCGGTAAAGAAATTCTTCCTGATGTCCAGTCTAAACCTCCCCTGGCACAACTCTCGTCCTATCACTAGTTTCTTGGGAGAAGAGTCCAACACCCGCTTCACTACAACCTCCTTTCAGGCAGTTGTAGAGAGCGATAAGGTCTCCCCTCAGCCTCCTCTTCTCCAAACTAAACAGCCCCAGTTCTCTCAGCCGCTCCTCATAAGACTTGTTTTCTAGACCCCTCACCAGCTTCGTTGCCCTTCTCTGGACACGCTCCAGCACCTCAGTGTCCTTCTTGTACTGAGGGGCCCAAAACTGAACACAGTACTCGAGGTGCGGCCTCACCAGTGCCGAGTACAGGGGCACGATCACTTCCCTACTCCTGCTGGTCACACTATTCCTGATACAAGCCAGGATGCCGTTGGCCTTCTTGGCCACCTGGGCACACTGCCGGNAACAAAACCGGCCCCAGAACTGAGCCCTGGGGAACACCGCTCGTGACCGGCCGCCAACTGGATTTCACTCCATTCACCACCACTCTCTGGGCTCGGCCATCCAGCCAGTTTTTTACCCAGCAAAGTGTATGCCCATCCAAGCCATGAGCTGCCAGCTTCTCCAGGAGAATGCCATGGGAGACCATGTCAAAGGCCTTACTAAAGTCCAGGTAGACAACATCCACAGCCTTGCCCTCATCTACTAGGCGGGTCACCCGGTCATAGAAGGAGATCAGGTTGGTCAGGCAGGACCTGCCTTTCATGAAGCCATGCTGACTGGGCCCGATCCCCAGGTTTTCTTGCACCTGCCTGGTGAGCTCACTCAAGATGAGGCACTCCATAATCTTCCCCAGCACCGAGGTCAGGCTGACTGGCCTGTAGTTCCCTGGATCCTCCTTCCAGCCCCTCTTGTAGATGGGCGTCACACTGGCAAGCCTCCAGTCGTCTTGGACCTCCCCCGTTGACCAGGACTGCTGATAAAGGATGGAGTGGCTTGGCAAGCTCCTCCACCAGCTCCCTCAGCACTCTCATACAGACAGTCCTTTTATTCTGAAAAATGACTCATTAAATCATGTTTTACTGCCATGTAAAAATCCTATACCCTTCTAGGAGAAAAACTTCAGTCAATATTATTTATCCAATATGGTTTCCCCTTCTATTTACATTCATTTTTTTTTAACCTTCCACATTTTGGACATTCTTTTTCCTTCAGATTTTGTCTACCTGAAATTGATTTTCACATTTCATATATTTTCAGTGAAAAAATATTTTTTCCCCTTTAGAAAACTGTTTATGTGTTTAAGAACAACAACAACAACAAAATGAAAACTTAGCAGATGAAATAGACTAGGACTGAAAGATGATTTACGTGACTCTCACTAGGAAACTCTAGATGATCTTGTTCCAAAACACAACGGCATTGACTTTCTTCTGAAAAGTTTTATGAAGAATGTACTTAGATGTTTCTCAATAAAGTCTAGTTGCCCATAAACTTAAACTGTGTTGCATCCTGAGAATATATAGATTTCTCCTTTAACCTCTTTAATGTGCTGAAGACTTCAGAAGGCTCTAAACTTCACAGTATCTATTTATGAAAAACTTTGCCTGCCTTTATGTGTTCATCAGATTTGACTCCCAACTCCTATCGAGGACAAAGACCTAAAGGTGGAGGGCTTATCTCTAAAAACAGCAGTGACCCACAGCTGAAGGTCAGCACTACCCCAAAACAGAAACAAACACACACGGGTTTGGCAAAGGTCATGTAAGAATGTAGTATCGCAAGCCTAGTGGTTTCTTGTTGTTGAACCACATCTAAATCAATGCCTCGGGGGGGGGACCAAACCAAAACCTCAAAATATGTATAAATGATTAAATTATTCAGAGCATAAGGTTCCTTTGTTTGTACTTGAGATCTACATATAAAAGCATTAATGGGCAAACCACGGCAAGGTTCATTTTACACAGCATGAAACCATGACACAGTAATATTGGAAGCATGTCATAGATTAGCCTCTGGCTGAAGAAGCAGAATATTTGGATTTAATGGCAGCATCTCAGCCTCACAGCTTCCTCATCTGAATGCAGGTATATTCTTATTCCATACATCTACCTTAGTAACCGACAGCCCGGATACAGGGCAAAGGAATGGTACAGCTACCAAAAATCAAAAGGTCTAACCTTGACCAAGATTTTGTTCTTGCAAAGTCTTTTAGCTGGGCTAAGGAGGAGGACAGTGGTACCCCCACCTGCAGTACACAGAACTTTTTGCATTGCAATGTATTACTCAGCAATAGTGCCAACAGATCAACCATTACCGACTTCTGGTACTTCTTTATTACAGTTCTGAAATTATTTTAAAAGTCCTTTCTTCAAAGGGGATTTCATGCAATTGGCCTAAGAGAACTGAACAACAGCTGGCTTACAAATGGAAAAGAGAATATTTCTACCACAGAGCAAAGTATGAACCCTGGAGAGGAAGTGTGTTATGTAGTCTATATAAAGTAAGTGGGTTTCCGAAAACTCCGTTTTGTTTTTCTGTAACTTTGGCAGAAGAATGTATGAAAAAAATATTGTACATTTTGGAGCTTCCCCAGTTTTGCAAAAACTGCTTGGTTTTACCCAAATATATAGTTCACTTCCCTCCCTTTTCCATTCAATTGGTGTAGCTCGATTCAAAGCCAGAATGAGCCTGAAGAACAAGCAAGAAACAGGAGACAAGCTGAAGACAGACAAAAACAGAGATTTGTCTGAGGCTTTAACTTAATAGCTTATGGCAGGCTGTGCTTCTCCTCTTTGATCAGGTTAGTGCTGCTGCAATGACTTACAGCTGCGAGAAGGAACCAAACACCCCTGGAACATTGCTTCCAAGGACTGTCGTTCTGGAAAAGAAAGCCAAAGTTGAGCAACATGCTGGGCTAGCTACAGGCTCTGCTTGTGAAAGGGATATGCTACTTGATACAGCACAGTTTATTATACAAAGCACAGTACAGAGCTGCTAAACTGCATTACCAATTATTGTAAACTTTACACACTGATGGATATTACGCAGGAGTATGAATCCAGCACGGACCTACATTTTCCACTAATTTTCATGGCCCTCTGTTTTGTCAAGAGGTGACTTACTGCCACCACCCCTCCTCCCGGGCAGGACCTCCACAAGTTTCCACCCCTCGCTGCCAGTGTCCCTATCAGCTGCTTTATGAGGCTCCTGCTTTTCTCTCCAGGCAACATGAAAACTTCTAGAGTCAAACTAAAACCTATAAATCCATCATTTGTCTTGCTTACTTGCTATGTCAGATTATGTTCAGTCTATCTAGCACTCAACTCCTACTGTAAGGGAGGATTCACTTCAGGTCTACACCACCAAGAGCATCACAAAACGTGTCCCAGGACTATTCTTGACAGTTTATACTGTTATTATGGGTGATGCACATGACTTACTTTAAACGGGGCTTCAACGTTTGACAGGGGAGAAAAAGTGTGGATATATCCAGGAAAAAGCAGGCTGCCTTGGCAAGCTGGAAAAGCTGAGATACTCTTTTATTTATTCTTCATAAATCCTTCCAATTAAGTAGAAAGCAAGAAGAAAGAAAAAAAAAAAAAAAACAAAAAAAACCCAGAAAGTTTCCACAGCTCCAATCCCATTTCCTGAAGCTCCCAGATGGCAGATGCTTGGGGCTGGAATCCACCCATCCCTCCTCCTCTTTTGCAGCAGCAAAGCACCCTGGCTACGCTCCAGCAACACAGGGAAACAGCAACGGTGGCTCAGGTCCTCTAGAATTGAACATGCAACTTTTGCACCCACAACTTTTATAACAAGGACATGTTACTATTGGAGCTGCAGGTTAAGAGCTCAAAATACAAACAAGAGAGGGCTTACTAGTAACCAGCAATTCAGGTCCCGCAGTTTAATTCTATTTAACTGGACCATTCAGCCACACAGCCATTTTGTCATTTACACTGTATGCCCACCGGGATCACACTTTAACCATTTTGAGATATGTAGAAAATGTAATTATCCCTCACTTACTGACAAATGTTTAAAAAAAAAAAAAAAAAAAAAAAAAAAAAAAAGGCAGCAAAGCTGAGAGGTTTCAAAAGTCTTCCATGATACAAATAGATGGCTGTGGGAGTTCTGGATGAACAATCACAGCATCAACCATTTTATCCAGTCTACAGTGGCGATTAGCCAGTTCAATCTGAAATGGTCCAAAGTAAACCAGAGGTTAGCTCTCGCAGAAACAAGCCTAATTTAAATAGCGTTCCATCTGCAGGCAAAGCATTTTGCTATCTGCACCTAGACACAAGCTGTCCACAGAAGAAGTTCAAACTATTTCCAGAATTCTGAGCCATATTAAAAAAACTGCTCAAAAAAAAAAGGCAAGGAGCTAAGCTTAAGTAAACAGTTCACTAGAAATTATTTGTCTAGCTACAGAAAGTAAACCAGACATTTTCTCCCCCCCCCCCCAGATTAATATTCCAAATGCTTCACAATGAATACAATGAAAAACACTTGAAAAAGAAAGGAAGTTCACTATATTTGTCTTTTTCAAACTTACTGCTACATTGATTAACATTTAAATTGCAAAACAGGATTCCTGGAAATTAAAAAGCTCATTAGAATTAAAACATAATGCTAGAATCAAACTATTTTTTTCTCCTAGTTGGAATCAGTTCCACTGGCTTTAAATCAATATGTACTTGGGATTATGGACCTCGAGAACTTGGGAGGCCTTAAATCCTGTGATTTTTCATGGCAAGAAATATTATGGCATCTCCACTTCAACACACATGGTCCTCTGTACCCTCTCATCCATACCAGCAGGCAGTCTGCCCCTTGAGAGAATAAATTATGTTGGAGAAGAATTTGAGCTATACCCAAATCTGATAACAAATTTGCATATTTTACCATATAGGGAGAAAATAGTGATGAATCAGGATAATAAATTTGAAAACAAAGAAATTCAATATAAGTAGCAAATATGTGGGAAACATTTGATTCATCTGAGCATTTAGTAAAGAACAAAATAATCTCCCAAACTAATCTTAAAAAGTTTCAGTTACTGCATGATCAGTAGAACAACACTATGAACAAACGTGATATATTTACTTTTAGAAAGATACTTTTTCCACTTACTGAACGCAAAACTGATCAAGTCAATAAGAAAAAAATTCAAAAACTGAATGTGTACCTCCAAACTATGTTACTTTTACTATCAGCTAAGTGTACAAAGAAAATATTCAGTGTAATGTTTCCCTTATAAAGCTTGTTCATAAATTGGTTAGGATGATTTAGACATTGGCTTTCTATCTCTATCGTCTACTTATCACAAGAGGTAAAATTAAAAAAGAAAACTGAGTAGCATCTTTAAATTTGCTACCAGTTTAGCAGGCTACTCCAACTTCCCTAAACTCTTAACTTCTGCAAAACAACAAAGGAACTTTCCAGCAAATACTACTGTCAGACCACTTTCTCTTGTAATGTCTGCTGTACCAATCTTGCCGAACCTCTAACTTGCAAAAAGGTCCCTAAAATTCTTCAGCTATCAAATTTTTAAAAATAAATAAATTTAAAAAGCAGGTTAAAAGAGAAAAGAAAATTCTGGAGCGGTCATTCCAACATGACTCAGTAACAGCAGCGTGAACCCATGCACGAACCTCTCCAAGCTTGCACTCAGCTACCTCCCCAAGGCTGTCTGTTTGCAGTCAGGGCTTCATGTCCCTGATTCGGGACTTGGTCCTGTATCTTCCTTGCAGGGATTCCTTTAGAACTGTGAGCCTGCTCTGGTTAACACTAGTGTGGAAGAGCTTGGCAGCTGCTGTGAGCTGGATTCTTAGCTGCTCTGATCATGCTCTTCTCACAGGAGCAAAAGAACAGGAGGAGGGGGAAAAAAAAAAAAAAAAAGCAGAGGGAAGCAATGGAAAAAGCAGGATTTGAACATGTTTGAGCTCCCTGTTCTCCATGACAGGGAGAAACGTATCTGGCCTCCAGTGAGGATGTTCAAGCATAGCTGTGCTATGAGCTATAATCTGGCACCCGCAGCAGCACTGTCTCTCTATCCTTCCATCACACAGACAACACAGGGGTGTATCTGGCACCAAGCCTCTTGTTTCAGTTCTCTAACACGTAAAAGAAGTTCTCCTGTTAAGTGCTTTCCTCAGGGACCCATTTTCCAGCTTCCTATGTATCACTGTTACTTCATGGAACAAGATCACACTTTGGTCCCTACTGGCCACTTTATTTCTGGAGCTGCTTTTGCTCCCCCCCCATTCCACCCTCCCAGCCCGCAGCCACGTCCTGCCCTCACCACAGCCGAACAGAGAGAGGACAAACACTTGCCTAAAAGCCTGTCAGCTCCCAATAACATTTTTTACCCCCTCAAGGCAGCAGAACTATGAACAACTCTTAGATCTGTAAATCTGTTAAAAAAGTAACAATTGCTCCAAGAACAATCTACTATTTTTATGAATGGAGAAAAATGGAAGCAAACTCTCTCAAATAAACAGTGAGGGGGAAAAGCAGCATGCAACTTTCAGCATGTCACAGCAGCTACTTTGAATGCCTACCCAGACCAAAATGTAAAGGGAACAAGCCAGGTTTGCTCACCATTCAACAAACATTACAACCAAGTCCTCTTGATCAGCATAGCTTTCTATGCCTTCTTTCAGCAGCCGAACTTTCTGTCCTCCACCAATAGAGTTAGGCAGCTCACCACCTTTCCACTCTTCACCTTTTCCAAGTACCTGGAATAAGAAAAAAGCACTTTTTGCTAGTAACCAAAACCAAGAGGCTTTTTAAAGCTGACCCTTACTGAAAACAGATGTTAAAGCAGAAGCAACACATTAAAGCATAGCAAGCCAGCATTTCCAGCACCGTAAGTTTTCCATGTCTGAAGCAGCATTCAGCACAATGACATCACTGCAAAAACATGAGAGAGACATTTCTTAACCAAATAAGAATCGGGCAATTGCGTGCTACCACATTATTCAAATGTGTCTCCTTCAGGGGGGAGGAGGGAGGGGGGAGCTAATTATTGTTTCAAAATTTGTATTAGAAAAACATTCTGAATGAGACCTTTAAAAGTCAATATAATCACTTTAGGAACAGGAAATATAAGAGACCTTGGTGGATCAGGGTATTGCTAATACAAATTGCAAGCTCCAGTCTTTCTGAAATCCCTCCAGAACACTTTTGTACAAGGAAAGGATAGGTTCCCCAATATACAGCTGGCTGCTAAAATCAGCTAAACAGAATTCCTCCCTCGCCAAGCACTATAGCAAATTACATCTCAAAGACAGAAAAAACCCTTCAACTTTTTGTGGGTTTTGAGCATAATATTTTTGGAACTTATAAAACCTGGAAGAAGTACATTGCATGATGTTTTGGACAAATCTGCAAAGCTAATAGATGTATTCAGAGCTCAGGCTTCTCGGGTGCTTTAGTGCAGCATTATCATATTAGGAAAGGTCTTCCAAGTTCAGCAGCAGAAGTCAAACTTCAGAGACCCAAATAATTTCCTATTTATAGTGTAGACATTGTGGTAAGCAAGCAGAAAAATTTCATAACACCATCTGAATTCCTGGATTTTCTCTTGCAGAACCAATTTGTGGGGAAAGTTTACAAGAAGGTTAGTGCCTTCTCTTTTTCCCAAGGTCACACAGAGGCCAATGTCAGTACGTGACATACAGAGACGTGGATCAAGGCAGAAAAGGCTGGCAAGAATGATAGCAACGTTTTGTCCTCTCAAAGAAATACAGGTTCTTGGGAAACACAGTGAAACTTTCAGATGGGACCCTCCTTCCTTCCCCGCAGCAGGGATCCAGCCTTGTTTAAGGAGGAAGGAGACACCCAAAGCCTTCTGAGTGCAGTGCAGCTTCCAGAAGCATTCATGCAAACAAAATTAGCCACAGTGAAAAGCAAGGCTATATGATAAATCATGACAGAACCTGTAAGTCACTGAGGACACTGATCACAATAGCTACTAATCTGTAAAACAGTCCCTAAGGCAGTGGAAGAAGCACCTTCCCGTGGTGGTTCAGAGGGGGACCAGCAGGTAAGCAACAGGGACAGCAGCAGGGCCACGTGCAAGTGCCCTATCCGCCCCCGAGCTCTGTAATTGTTTTATTTTGTCCCAGCATGCAAGGAAGCTAATGCAACCTCAGTTACTATCGCACTGTTTCCGTCTTAAAGGCTGTATAGTATGAATATTTGGTATGAAAACATACAATACCTTTACTGTGTAGTTGAAGTGCTTTGCAGTTTGCATGAAACGGTGAAAGCCATCAGTTTCTTTAGTTGCTACAGTAAAAACTAGTAGCTTATCTGAGGGAGAAAAAGAAGGAACATGTATTAATATGTTTTCAGGCCACAGTTTATAACAAAAAAATGCACTTAACAGCACTGGATCAGGGGGCTTTATGACTTGCCTGCATCTCATTCAAAGAGAGGAGGCAAATACACTATCATATTATAGGCGTGAGACATTATCAAACAAGAACTGCTATGGACGAGGGTGCTGTATTTAAAATTATCCTCAGGAAGAGGAAGCGAAGAAATCTATCTACTCTGTAAACAACTAGCTCAATACATGAAAACAAAGCTCGTATGACTACTGGACAGGAAGGAATCTTCAAAACAAAAATAACTTATTACTTTTCAGTCTGAGCTAACCCTGTTACCTCTTATCACAGGACTGAATGGTACCAGAGAACTTCACCCAACCTCGTAACTCCCCTGAAAGCAAGTGGTTCATATTATTCATGAAAACAGGGTGAAAAAAACCAACCATGGAAAATAGTCCCCCAACAGGCAGCATTTAGTGCTTTTAAGTCCTTGGGCAGAGACAAAAAGAGTAAGGTTGGGGGCTTTTTATTCAGAGCCTCTGTAAATTACACCAGTGCTAATTTTGCCCTCTTACTGCATGCAGGCAATGACTGTGCAACCAATTTCCTTTTCATATCCCAGACTTTTGACATAGTTCAAATGAGTCCATGAATTCCCACTAAACAGCTTCCCAATTAAACTACTGAACAACGTTCAGCACCCTATGCAATATGCTGCATAATCGAGGTACAAAATTCAAAGCTATGAGAAAGACAGTACCCCTATCCAACATCAAGTAATCAGACCAGCCTGGATCCCAGAGCACGTTGCAGTTCCTCAATTTGGTCTGAGTTCAAGCAACAGCTGTTGTCTGAACAGAGCCCATGAGATCAATCCTTACAAGAAAGTAAAATTAATCGCCTCTAATGAGCATTCCAGACACAGTGCCTGTTGTTGCTTCACTTTCCCAAAAAACATCCTCTGGGTTTATCTTTACCAGCACAGTAACATGTGCTAGAAGTGGCTGCTGTGAAAAACACTCCTACTAACCCTTCAGCCTTGTCCACCACCACAGACTTAGCAGCCTTCAGACACCCAACATGTCATCCTGAGTGCACTCAAATCAATCACTGCTTGCCATTTTGTTTTATTTGACACCAGCAAAATTAACACACAAGGTGATGATCTGCTTCCCACTTTGTAGAAGAAATGCACCTCGCTAGTTACTCATGCAACACTCTGCAGCCAAGTACCAGGGTACTTCAAGTGTACCTCTGCTCAGCCAAGCAAAAATACCTGTAGGAGCACAAGACAGTTTGCAGAGCAACACAAAAAACTAGATGTTCTAATAAAACTCAAATCTGTCTAAAATAGCCACAGCAGGCAAACTATGGAGACTAGTCTCAGGGGCTACTGACATTTTTTCCACTGAAATAAGGCTTAGATTCAGCACTAGTCAACAGGTCACTTCTAAGAACACCCCTACCAAGTCAGACAGTGGTCTGGCGAGTGCATCCTCAACAGCAGCTATAACAGCACACACAAGGAAGAGCAAGGATAAGACAAGCACGTTTGATGCTTTCTCTGCTTTTTCTACCAGTCTCAGTTTATGGGTTTTCCTGACCTGGATGGGGTTTCTGTATATTCCGAAACACTCGGTCCACTTTGTGACCTTGTTCTTGCCTAGTCACTCCTTGAACTGATATAACCTTTAAGTAGTGACAGCACCACGTGCCCAGTACCTACTCCAAAAAACCCCAACGTTCTGTGCCTTGAGCAGGGCTCCTACAGTTTTTATCTGACACAGCCCAAGTTCTTCAACTACAGACAACATCTCTACCTGCCCTGCCCACCACGCACAATTTTGTGCATTTCTCTCATATCCTGCCACAGATTTTTTTTTTTTTTTTTTTGGCTCCTTTTGCTCAACAGTCCTAGTGAAGATTTTAACTGCTGGCTCTACTGAACCAGACTGACACTCCTGCAGTACAATACACAGCAAAGAAGAAACTGAAAATACTTGAAATGCTTCAATCGACTCAACTTGAACGCCCAAAAATTTTGGGAAGACATCTTTAGAAGATTAATTGCTCCATCTTTTTCTCACTTAAGTGCTAGCAGTCTTTTGTAGGCAAGAATCAAAAGAAAAGCCCATGAGTACATCCCAGAAGGGCAGGAGGACCTCCACAGAGGATTCCAGTGCAATGCGTTCACAGATGCACTGACTCACCGATAGACATAAACACAGCAATAATGGTTCAAATCCTTCGAAATCGTTTATTCTAAAGGCCATGCAATCTAAAGTAATTCTACAGGAGTCACCACAGAATGAATAAAGAACATGATATCTTAGACTATGACTAAAACAGAACTGAAGACAGAGGATAGGATTTTTCTCTATGGAACAGATTAAGTTATGATTAATTTTTTGTTCAAGCACTACGTTTTCAAATTAGAGGGAACTGGAAAAATCTGATCATACCAGACTGCATCACCAAGCCAAGCGAATCCATTATTGAAAGTCTCCTAGGTGACCAGTCAAGCACTGACTATAACCATGGAATTTGGTTTGGGGCAGACATATTTCACACCTACTCCTTCCTGAGGAATGCTAACAGCAAGGATTTCAAAAATCTGTACTTGCCAACATGATGTAAATGACAAAATGTGGGCTGCATCAGATTCCTCCCATAGTCACTAAGTCAAAGAAAGCATTAAATCAACGTACAAATACAGTTTGGCAAGCAAAAAATAATCTACCGTTCCTAATGGGATATTGTTACCCTCTTTTAATGGAACCCACAGTAATTCCACCTACATATTGCTCATGTATTTCAAGATTCACTAGGAGCCTGGTATGTTACTTGAGTTTTGTGGAACAGGAGGAAAGAGAATGATGTGCCAAATCATAAGGAATTTCAACCTGAGCTATAAAAAATGGAGAAAGCTGAGCAGACAAATAATGCAGTTCATACTGACATGAAACTGCAAAAGAACCTGTATGACACTCACAGCCAATGAAGCGATTAATGTAGGCTGCCTGAGTCAGGTTTGCAAACAGTCAGAGAACAAACAGGAAGCTATTTTTATAAAGGTATTATTCACATTGGAAAAGTTTTCTTTTCAGCATACTTGTCAATGGTCAATTTTTTTAAATTACAGATGAAGAGGTTTAAAAGGCTTTATTTCCATGTCTCTGCTGCACCACAGAATTCTAGGTGCATGTAGTACTTAAATAATTTTGAAGTGCAGCAGAAGTATAATTATAGCATTTAGAGTCCATTTAGAACTAGAGTTTCTTTACAGACCATTTAGTCTTTGTCGGGGTTTTTTTGGGGAGGTGGTAGGGTTTTTTTGCTTGTTTGGGTTTGTTTGTGGGCTTTTTTTTTTTAAAGTAATCTGTGTCTGACCAAAAAGCAGAGAAACATGCTTTTATTGGGTCTATAGTGTGTACGGAGAGACAATGCAAAGTGCATTAAATGATAGTTGCCTTGGCACATTATAGAGGGTATTATTAACCAAATGAGGAAAGCAGCACCGTTCTCTTCTAGCTAGTAAGATGTTACAAAAATATTAATGTAATTCCTGTAGGGTCCTGTGACTTTATTTAGATGTAAATGACAGCTTGCACCAGTTTTACTGGCAGAGTTCCACTAAGTGTAGCATGGGAGATATTTGTTCCTTCCTGTGGAAGTGAGTGAAGGGAACTCTTCTGACCACCAAATACTTCTGCTAATTTATTTTTAACCTTTTAACTTCATTCACTTTGAAAAATCTGTTCCTCATTTGCTACATTTAGGTACAACAACCCCTTAGAACACCTGTCCCATCTGTGTCTCATAACACAAATCCAAAGTGACATTCATGAACTCACAAGACTGTAAATGTGCAAGTACAACACAGACCCCAGGGGAATAAGTTTATCCAAGTGCTGTTTCCATTTCAGGATGTGCTTAGCTACATCTATTTTAGCTGCAGCCACCCACAGTGTCCCTGCTGTGCGGAGCAGGTTTGGTCCCACAAAGGGCCCTGCCAGTGCAGAGGTTCACTGCAGCACCAGAGCCCTTACTGCAGGCTGAGTCGCGTGCAAATGCTGCACTGAGAGGCTGAGTGACTGGCCCAGAGTCCCCAGCAGCATCGCTGTGCTGGCTCCAAGGCTCCAGCTGTGCAATAAAGACCTAGGCGTAGCAGTGGAAAGCTGTCTGCAATTACTCAGACCCCAAGTTACCACTGTGGCCCGGTACTCCCCAGCCAGCGAGCCACAAAATTCCCAGTCTTCACAAAAACCCTACGACGAATTCTAGCTGCAGCAACACTGTTCCTGCCTCACCATCCAGTTTGGCACAAATCCCTGTCCTGCCCTCCACCCAGGTGTCTACCTTAAGGAGCTCTGCTCTATGGTCTTACATACAGACTTGAGCTATCCAGTTTCTTAAGTCTGACTATCCCCCTCACAGAAGGGGACAAATACACACTCTCAGTAATATTTTCCAACAAACAGTAACAGCATCCTCAAAATGCAAACATATATGAAACCAAGAACACAGCAGGCGGTCACAGCCCTCCACACTTGCAGGGTACTGGGACACCGCAGAGGGTACGGGCTGCCCGGCAGGGCTGGGCTCCGCCGGCACACAGCCTGCCAAAGGCATCTTGGCAGTCACTGGAGGGGATTACCAAGCTTGGCGTTCATTTCCACAAGTCAAGTCAGTTTGTGTGAAGAGGAAATGCAAACCCTATACTGAAGTTCAACAGGAAGGCATGGAAAAAAAAAAAAAAAAAAAATCTCTGAAGACCTTCATGCCAGGTATGAGGGTGCTGAAGTTACTAGAGTGCAATTATTGCAGACGGCTTTCCGATAGTTACATTCACAAAACAGCTGTTCTGTTTTGAAAACAAGCCTGAGAGAGCACGCATTTGGCCAAGAAAAGTATATCCAGTGACAAACAGAATTCATTTTTACACGCAAATTAGGAAACCCTTTAGCGCTCAAGTTGTGAAAGACAACACTGCATATAGGGCACAGGCAACATATTAGGAAATCCAATGAAGGTTTATCAAAACAATCTCACTCTTTTACTCCATCTTTTGTGCTGCTACCATCAGGGATCTGACTGCATCATAAAAATATTTATTTCCAGAAATAAGAACCATAAACCAGAGCCTTTGTCTTCAGTAAATTGCCTGGTGAGGTCTCAGCCAGGAATTGCCATGGCAGGACTGCTTTAAGTAGCAGTGACCTCTCTCCTTGTACCTTGGCAAAGAAGTACGCAAAGAACTGCAGTCATTCCTTGCGCACCCACATGGTTCTTATTTATCTTGAATGAACACTGACAGAGATTACTACATAATTTCTACCAGGGGTTACGGGCACTAGTACAGTAGCTTCACAGCAGCCAAAACTGAGGATATTGCTCACAGCCACACGGGAGCTGACATTTAGTCCTTGGATTCAAGTACCGTGGACTTCTCTGGAATAGGAGTGAGCTGTACGATCAAAGGACATCTGCGCATAGTACCACATTATGCCATTAAAATCTCTCTCTATCTTTAAAACTAGTGGCTTATAATGGTAAACAAACGATGTTTGGTTCCTGCAATACGGTTTTATCCATGTTCTAGTGTCTACATAAAACACAGCCTACTCCCCCATTTGCAGACTATGTCTCACCCAGAACTGCTCAACAGAGTAACAACTGTGCATCAACCTCTCCATTAAATGAGCAAAGAGATGTACAATTGGAAAAAAATTCACCAAAGGTTTCCAGCAAGCAAATAAACAAGTTGCTAGAGATCATGGAAAAAGCTTGGGAACTNATGCACTGTCAAAGAAGGGTCAGGTAGTAACCTTGTCAGTGATCTGCATGACCTTAATCTAAGGCATAGACTAGGCAGATACCTTGAAGAGAAGATGGATGAGATGGATACCTGGAAGAGGCACATGGATGCATCCGAGCCCATTAATTAAGCTATGTAATTGTGCCTATTATTATGTCTCCCACATCTCTGGAGATGTGGAAGACCAACAGGGTAGTTTCCCACAAAAACAAAACAAAACAAAAAACCCAAAAAACAACCCCAACAAACAAAACAAAAAAACCCCAACCAACCCACAGACTGGATGTAGCTTGCCTTTACACCACATAGGAGCATGCCCTTCCATCATTGGAGAGACGCACGAAAGCACAACACAACTGAAATAGTGTTTTCAGCCTGGATTCCTCCCATCACACTTCAACAGCACAGTAATGAGGAATGTTCAAAAGTAAGCTGAACTGCGAAGTAGCTGTCAGAGTGACAGTAAACAGCCCCAACTAAATGCAGACTTGCATTTCCATTATTATTTACTGCTTCCACAGATTAACTGTTAAAAAAAAAGAAAGAAAATAAAAGGGGGAAAAAAAGCTGGTTTGTTTTTAGATTAAAGTTTTCAATATGCCTGTTTATTTCCAAGGCAGGCAACCTGCTCCATGTATAATCATCTCAAATTTATGAGTCCTGACTTGGCCATGCCACTTTCCCTTCCAACTTCTGTACTCAGCCAGTAACAAGAAGGTGAACTATAGAGGAATTGTCCTCAGCAAGTTCTACTTTCCTTCCATACATACCTCACCTGAACACATACTCCATCAAAAAAATCCATGTTCTGAGACTTTTACAGTACTCTGAGTTAGAAACAAAATTTAATTAGCAGTTTCCTTGACTTTCCTATCCACTCTGCTCCCTTAAAAGGGGAGTATTTCTGTGCCTGGAGGAGAAATCACAGTCCTCAGCTCTGCCCTCAGCATAGCTGCTCGCACACCAGAAGCTCCTGGTGGGTGCTTTCCAGCATGTCACCAGCCCTGTTTGGAGAACATGCCATCTTAATATCATTGCCCTGAGAAGCATATTGAGTACAGCACGTTTGAGTTAGCAAATAAAAGGATAATAGTGCAGGTTGAGCTGCATGCGGGTCAGCTTACAGTATGTGAAGGCGTGATCCGTAACTGGGATTGAAGATACAGAGTTTCTCAGAACTTCATGATAAAACTGGTAAATTTTGGAAGAATAAAACTTTAAACACTATTTAGGAATACAGTGTCACTATACAACTAACCTGTAATTTCTCTAACAGATGAGTTATATTTCTGGAAGATATCCTGGAAAATGTAAAATATTCTACAATATCTTCTGAATAAGACGAAACTTACTGAGATCCAAAAAAATGGCTGATATAAAGCCTGTTGGAAAATATCTTATTTATAGGCTCAAGTGCTGTTTCCTCCTTAAAACTGAATAACATAACAGTTTGAGTTCCCAATTAATTGCAAAACTGTGAAAGAGCATTTAAAGAGAATGCAGCACAAGGTTTAAGCCCACAATAGTAAAGAAAGCATTCAAAAAACTGAAATGGATCATTGGGCTACACAATACTGTAAGGAGTCAATACAGTCATGATAACCAGTTCTCTTCCCATGCAGTTTTGATGAGTTTACTAAAACCAGTTCTTCCATATGCTTCCGAGCCATGTTGATCTGCAGATAGCTAGATGGTCACTGATGGTGCCAACAGCAAGTTCCCTTCACTATTTATATGGACTCAGACCATATGTTCAAAACCGAAAGAACTGTTAAGCCAACTAAAAAGTTGAAATATCAAAGAGCACTCTCAAAATCCAGATTTTTAGCACAAGACGATCTACCACATCACTCAGGAAGACAATATTAGACTTCTCAAAAGGAAAATTGATTTTTTTCCCCTATAAATAGGAGTTATAGCCTAAACTTAAGATTCTACATCAAATAAAACTTTTGAAAATCCACATACTCTGAAAAGATGTCAAAGAGCTGGAGACAGGAGAAACCCATCATATGCAATGTAACCCTGATTATAAGTTATACCTACATACATATACTTGGTTAATGTAATCCAGCAGCAAACAAAGAAGATCTTAAGTACACAACGTGAAAAACACAAACTTTAAACATATATAACTAGCCAGTGTCAGTTTATATGACGTGCATATGATCAAAGATAGTAGTAAGCCAACAGAAGGATTTCTGGTGAAATAAAACTTTTGGCATAAAGAGGGAAAAGACAGAGCCATCTGACAGCTGTTTATTTTCCCCCAGGATACTTTAGAAACACGACCATGTGCTGAAAGAGCAAACATGGTCATCTTATTTTTCTCAGGAAGGAAACGTGCATTACACTCCAGGAGGGGGAAAGATGACTGGTGCATAAACAATACTACTTCATATTTGGAAGTTCTGGGGTTTTTTTAATCTGATCTTTATATTAGACAGTCAACTTCTGTTCTGCACAGAACACTTTGCTGCATGCCTCCACTCATCCCACAGCTTACTGCTTCCCAGAGAGGCAGACTGGTTTCAAAGTCCCATTAACTGTAGTCATAATCACCTTGTAAGATTGGATCCTCTGCAATTTAATAGCATGGTTGGATTGCTGTTAAAAAATATCCTTGAGGGGGAGACAAAATATGCTTGAAAAATGCATGAAAGATTGGAAAGTGATAAGATTTAAAATAAAAGATGAAATTAGAATTAACAGATAGCAAGTTAAGAACAGTCATGGGTTGCCAAACATGCAGTACGTACTGATTTCCTGTACCAATACACACTCTTGTGTGAGAGAGATGGATTTCTAAGAATCAATGTTTCAAATAAATCTTAACAGCCAGATTTTGAAGCAGCAGACCTTCCTGCACAGACCCCTCTGAAAGTTTGGTCTGTTTTCCTGTGTATCCCAAACCTTCTATTAATCACTGCGCTTCAATACATACACATCTTACTGCAAAATACAAAGAGCAGCACAACATTATTTCTGTAATTTCCAAAAAAGTATGACACTCTTCTTGACTAGCTATTAGCAGACTTGTACTGTCTCCACTTTAAACCAGACATGTTAAATTAAAGCAAAGTAAATAGAAGTCTGTCTTTTGATGGTATAAGCATAGTTATTGCAGAACTAATGTACATACACAGGTATCACCTCTGCTACCACCTGATCCTCAAAATGGTTCAACCTGCAGAAAAAAAAAATAGTCCTGCCTTTAAACTGTTGCAAACAACAACTGGCATTTATGGTTATCAGGGATCACTCAATGCATGGGCTGTCCGTGGATAATCCTTCCTGTGCTCCTCCAGATTATTTGTAGACCTTGCTGAAGTTACAGAGCAATAGCTATTGGTATCAAAACTCCCAACACTGTCCCGAGCCAGGGAACGGAACTAGTAAAGGCAGGAACTTTTCAGAAGCTGTCTAGGGAAAGAAATGTAGAATGCATAATTTCCCAGTTTCAGTTAACTTTTGAATAGCTGGTACTGTTGCCACTTCCTCAGCCACAGCAAATGTTGCCTGTTAGAGGGTTGTCCCTCTTCTCATGTGTTTTAAAGGAACAAAGAAGCTGGGTTAGCAGAAATGCATGCTTATATTAAGCAAGAGCTGCTCTGAATTTCCTCGTAATACAGAATTTATGCTAGATTAGCACTTGCTAACACACAGCCCCTGGATAGGACACTATTTTTTTTTTCCTTTTCTACTAACTAAATCCAAACTGAAGTTTTCCAAGACTTGGAAAGAGACTTACCATTCAAGAGTCCCATTATTGTTAAACACCATCTGCAATCTAAATCCATTTATGAAGAGGTGAACAGTGCTGTAGCAACTGTGCATTTCAGAATCTAAAGTTTATTATGAAAATACTGAAGATTTCTCATGCAAAGAAATTCTATCGTTCTTTAATTCAGAGCCCACAGGGATGTGAACAGGCATTTCCCTCTTCCATGCATACTGATTCAAATGGCAAGCCTGCTGAGCTGCTGCTTACTGCCTGTCCTCTGTCACATCATTTCTGATGTCACATAGATACAACACCCAAAATGTTTACATGGAAATGATCAACTGTTGAATAGAGCCAGTATAAAAAAAAAAAAAAAACAACCAACCACCACCCACAGACTGTATCTCTGTAACTATTTTTCTGTATATGCATAGATACATACACACACTTTCAAAGATTAGCAGTTACTCGCAATATTAATACACAACTGATTTCAGAAAACATTGGGAAGTTGATTCTGTCTCAGCTCTTAATTTACTTTCTTTTAAGTTAGTAGTATTGAATATACAGTCAACAAGAGCTCATTAAGAGCTGTATGTGCACTCATCAATCACCCCCGTCAGTCCCGGGTGCAGTGCTGGCCGGTGCTCAGGCCCACACTCGTTCTAACACAAGATTTCCTCCTTTTGATAGCTGAACGAAACCAGATACAAGCAGCAGTAGTCAAGAGCTTTTGCATCAGCTTCAGTGGACTTGGATGAGACCCTGTTTACTGAATCAGTTATTCTGTAGTAAAGCAAATATAAGACACGTTCCTTAGTTCCCAGAGAAGAAAAAAATTAAAATCGACTCTTTGTAAATGACATCACTGCCATGCATGAAGCAACTCCTCCAACAAGGGCTGCCTAACTTCCTGACAAGCAGGGAACAGATCAGGTTACAGCTGTTTATTAGTGCCCAGATAGCAATCAAACCACAAAAATCTTCTGGAGAGCGGGAGTGGATGGAGTCATGGCACAGGCTGGGTCTTGCTTGAACACGCCGATTGGATGGCCCTGCTATAAACTGTCATCGGGGCTGTGCAGCTGAGAGCAGGACACAATTAACATCAGCTGTCTAAGTGAGAAAGTTTACTCAGCTTCTGCCTGTTAGTAGCCTTGCCCTCTCTGTCTCTCATAAAATATGTATCTAGAGAAGAGCATGCTTCTTCTTAAGCTGTTGTTTAGCAAATCCAGCTGTTCAAACAGAAGCAGTCACACACAGCACCAGGCATTGTTAAAGTCCATTTTCTGACAGCTAATGAATCCATCAGTGAAACTCAGCAGTTAATATTTGCAATAACGGTTTCTCCTTAGACTAGTCTTTGCTTTAAAAAGGAGAAATTGGAGCTGGAAGTGGAGCCGTCCTGAAGATGCATAACTGTCCTTCATGCCTGCACCGTGGTTCATGTTGTCAGCCGATGCTACCACCCTGATTAGTCAGTTCTTTTGAAAAAGCTGCCCTACAGCTTCACATCTGGCCCTGTGTCCAGATACTGGACATGCAAAATTCTCCAAACAGAAACACACGCCACACAACCCTGGAAGGAGAAAAAACCCATACTTTTCAAAGATCCCTTTTCTGTGTGAACAAGCAACTTTAACTCCACACTTGTGAGATGCAGGCAGTGCCCCGCCTCAAACAACGCAGTCCTTCAACTCATGAAATAGCATCAAAAACTTCTGTCCTGCTTCCGACACAAGACATCATGACATGTCATGTATGACGTACATTTCAAGACGTTTCTAACATCAAACACCTGGGCCAGCAACTTCAGTTATTAAGTTTATGGACCTGGTTCTGATATCACACCAACATGTGTACAATTGTTTTACAGTGATGTAAAACAGAATTAATAAACTGCTTACAAGGATAGCCTAAGGAAACACTTTGCTGTATTAAAGTTTCATCTGAACTGCAAAACTAAAGGTAAACAATNCGAACCAAATTCTATCAGATACTGATTATTTTCTGCACAGCTGATTTCAGCGAGAACCCCTAATGGGCTCATTCAGTACATTAACACTTAGACCCACAGGTACAGAATTAACTCTCAGGGGAGTGACACTTAAATGCCAAACCTACTTTTGTTTAACATTTCTCTGTCTTTTTTCCTTACAGTTTGTTTGCATTAATTACAAATACTGCATATGTCAGCTTTAAAAACATACTTGCGGTTACATTGCAAGAATCAGTACTACCATCAAAAAGGACTCCCCACCCCACCACCCCCCGCCTTTTTTTCCCCCATGTCTATTTTCTAAGAAAATCCACAGTGGATCAATAAATATGCAACTTGTCCAAGAAGGAACCCTGGAATACTTTCAAAGGGCAGAACATAAGAGCTGGTGAGCCAACCACTAACATAAAGGGGGTTTCTTCAGAACTGTCCTATAAATTTGAGCCAAGGCGCAGAGTTCTACTGTTTAGCCTTAAACTATTAAGGAAATTGGTCTGTAATTACTTTGTGCTCCATTACAAAAATAGTCATGTGTTTTAAAAGAAATTATACAGTAATCCGCAGTATCTTTCATTTTGGTTCAAGCAGAAACAGAATGAAATGATCAAATGTCAACTGTATAATTTGTCAATAACCTAAATATTTCAACACTTAGCAGGTACCTCAGTTTCTGCAATCTCAATGCTCAGTTGGAACCAATATCATTAAAATATTATATAAAAAAAGGCACACAGGCATGCACACACACTGAGAACATGAAGAAGCCAGATTACTCTGATCATCAAATAAAAGATTTACTGTTTCTTTACTGGACTTGTCATTAATTTGTTTTTCCTTCTACTACAATTTGTAAGAGGAATTCTAGCTCCTGCAAAAAACGATATCTGGGATGAAACAATGACTTTACATATTTAGCCTCCTCATGACCAGTACAATCCATATTTTGAAAACTGAATTCACCTTAAGGAAATACTCCAGAAGCAGTTCTACTAAACCACCTAAAGCCACTTGTGGTGTCAGGCTGTGCTTGCAGGCACGTATTCCTTGATCATTAAGTGTCATTTATTCTCTAGAGCTACAACATTTCCACACATACAGACACATTCCTGCTACTGATCTGTTTGGTCACGTTGTGTTTTGTGCTAGAGGGAAACACGCTCTATGTTTAAATTAAGAGGAAGCAAAAATATTCTTCACTTTCAAACTTGTTTGCCTTGCAACTAGTCCCTCAAAAACTATAAAAAAACTGGCATTATAAGTGAAAACAAAAATGCCCTTATTGCAACTGTACTTACTCTTCATGACAAGGGAATTCACCTGAGCAGCATGTCAAGTAATTTATATTTCAGACTAGCCGCTCTACATGAATGGAAAGATACTGCTTTTGATTACACAATGTGACAGTACTAATTCAACAGACAAGCTAAACACTTCCCCATGAAGACACTGAGTCACTTTTGCTTAAGTAAGCAGCAGTGAGGGGAAAAGCCAAGAACTTGGACATAAATCATGACTCTCCAGAATATGCCACCAACGTAAAGAAAACTTTGAGAAATAATCTGTTAGTTTAGATCCTCTCCAGGAACACATTTCACACAAAACTCCCCTAGCTCAGATAACCATGGTGGTCATTCCACTGTACCTTTACACTGCAATTTACATCATCAAATATCGATGATAAATGTCACAACTGTTTTATTTTTTCCTGTTTTAATTAGAAATGCATTCTACAGTCAAAGCTGCAGTGATCCTATCCAATCCCACTGCATATCGCAGAGAGAAGCAATGTCACATCCACCACTGTGGTCTACCTCCACAGCCTAATTATTCGCGCCACCTAAGTAAAGAAACAAAAGCCTGGCCAAAAAAGCTCTAAAATATTTTTTTTTTTTTATTTTGCACCAGCGACTGGCATTGTGCAGCCTCTAAACCAGGTGCTACAAAGAATTCGGACCGCCAACTTTGGGTGTCTTCAAGGACAAGTATTTTCAAGGGAAAAAGTATGTGACGGAAGAACAACTTTGCTGCTTTGCACCTCCACAGCCATGTTAACTTACTTTTAACTAATTTCCAAACACACACACACACCCCCACTACACACCGTTTCATTTGTTATTCACCATTTATTTCAAAGCTGGAGCCTAAAGGTACCTATGTGAGTGATCATTACCCGTCTCAAGTGCTGCACGCTGATGCTACACACGTTCCTAAATACTCCCCGGGGAGTCGAGATGGCGGTGCCCCCAGGGCAGGGGTAACCCAAACGCTGTCTCCTGCTGGGTCTGGTCCTGGGTTCGTCACTCTGTGCCTTTACCCTTCACCTGTAAGAGGCGGGCGGCAGCTTTTTCATACAGTCCTCACAAAAAGGACACAAAACTCCCAAGAGACCTAGAGGAGGTTTTTCCCCAACACAGGTTTATGTAGCGGTTTTAGATACTGTGGTGACAAGATGGGAGAAAAGTAGCATCAGTAGAGAAGCAAGAAACAGAAAATCGGGCAGAGAGTTGGAGGCAGGCGTAGAGTGCTGTACTTTCGACCTCTCCTCCACCAAGCAGGCCAACTCCTTCAGTACTTCTAATAAGGATGTCAAGACGGTTGAATGACCAAATTCCCTTGTTTGAGCACCAGAGGTCACAAATGGCCACAAAGACCATTTTGGCTGAGCCCAAAAAAGTCAACAGGAATGGCAATAGTACACGGTGTATCTCCAAGTGAGTCCTTGCACAGCTAGACGAGTCAGCAACTACTGCTTGAAGCATTTGTGACCAGCATTTGATGGACACCGGGGTGGAGGAAAGCCTGCTGGCTCAGAGCACTCCCACAGCCTGCCGGGCTGGCTCTGGAAAGCCACCCATGCTGCCAGGGCCCTCTCCGTGACAAACCCCCTCCCAACCCACCCTCCCACCACTCACATTTCGGGAGCACATACATACAGACAGCACCGAACCATGGGGCCCACCTCAAAACCTCCCCGTTTGCCACCGTTACAACCTGCGGCTCCAACGCCTCGGCGCAGCCGCGCTCCAGCCGGCCAAGTCCCCACAGCCGCTCTGGGAAACAGACTCAAAGGTGGCGAAGCCATTTCCCATGCAAACAGCTGATTAATAAAACATTTTAGGTGGGAACATGATTTACATCTGTTGCCAAGAGCAGTGTCTGCTTCTAGCGCAATGACGAATGTCTTTTCCACTCGCTCTCCGCGCGTCCTGAACTGCATTACATGATAAACAACACGCATGCAGCAAGCACGGTGCAATGGAAATATTTTAACGCTGTTGTTTTAACACAGAAACTTTTTTATCTTCGCCATACAGGAGTCAGTGTTTCAGAGCAGTAGTGCTCTTCTCTGTGATTGCTTGAAACACAAAGCTGAGGCAAAGGAGCACAGGAGGGATTTCTGCAAACATGCTTTGCCACAGGGCCGCGGTGCCTGCTCATTGCTCAAGTAACCACTGCTGTGCAACAGGCAGTTCTCTTGCTATAACTTTTCCAAGCCTTTCCGAGTAAAGTAGTAAAGTCCCATTACGAAATAAGGATGCAGCTCAGCAGTCAGTTGTAGACACTTCTGTTACAGCTGATTTCTGAAGCAAGCAACACTAACGGACCACTTTAAAATCTGACAGGGTGTCTTTGCGTGCTGCTTTACACGAGGTTGTACAAAGTATCAAGAGATTAGAAATTAAAAACTAGGTTTCTACAACTGGAGGCACGCTAAGGTCTGCCCCTCTTCAAGCAATACAGCACAGGCTCAGGGAAAACATTTAAGGGTTAAAACTGGAATAAAACCAAGTAACACAGCAGGCAGTGTCTGGGGTCACAAAACTACTCTAGGAGTGGTTTCAATTCAGCAGAGCCTGCTACAATTCAGGCTACTAATGTTTAAATCAGAAAGAATTAAGATTTTCCTGTGTGAACACCTATCTATAAATGTATCACTGCTTTCTAGCACTGTAATTTGTGTAGCATCATTTTTATTATTTATATAGACGTAGCAGTCTATTTTTGGTTTGCTGCATCATACAGTGCTGTCTGGACTATGCACTCTTTGCTTTTCACACCTTTGAACACCAGCAGGATTAGAGAAAAATCCCTACCATGCCAGCTATTAGCTTGTATCAGCTTAAGATCCCACAACTCAAGTATGTGGTTAAAAAAAAAGCATTATTTGAATAGATATTTTGGAGGAAATATAACTGTGATTGCAATAACTGATTTACAAAGGAGCTTGACTTACAATCCCACTGCCCTGACTACAGACACAGGAGCTCAACGTTTTACTCCAAACATGCCCCCGCAGGCTGCACCTCCGAGGGACAGTGAAGGCTGAAGGGTAATGCTCCCATGCCCCTGACAGACTGCGAACTACAGTGCACACCACAACCTTCAGCGAAATCCTCTGAACGACTAAAAGCAGCAAAGCATTAAGAAAACTGGAAATGAGAAGCTCATTGAGTTTGGTATTCATCAACACCTTTTTTTTTTTTTTTTTTTTTTTTACACTAGTTATCAACCAAGTCAGCAGTTTTCCTACCAAAATTAGAACTTGCTGACGAAACTTGCTTCTCAAAAAAAGGAGCTTCCTCCTGCACGCTAGAAGAAAATTAAGCTAGATATTAAAAATAACTTGATTACACTCTTGAGTAAACAAGCCAAGAAATGAAACTATTTTGGATTTCATGTGGTAATAATCTACTGGATGGAATACCTTTGTATGCCTAGAGTAGAAATCAGAAGTAGAGATTCTAAAACAGTATTACAGCGAGATAATACGTTTTGGCATATAGTTGGCCATACGTGCGCTTGGACACCTCTCAGGGTATTTCCTGTATACATTCTTTTATTTTACATGCTGAAGATAAAATTTCTTTCTATCTTCTGGCTCCTCAAAACTAAAGTGACTACAAAACACAAGGAGCAAAACGCAAGCAAGCCTCTGAGGGACGGGAAGGGGCACTGTAGTCTGCAGCTGACTTCTGCATGAAGTAGGAAACTTCACCAGTGGTTGCTGCAGTTTAGGGAAGAAGCGAATGACGCTATGCTTTTCCCAGCCTTGGAAAAACATGTTCACCAACACCTTGTCTCAGGGAAAGAGACGAAAAGGGGCGGGGGGAGGAGAAAGTCAGGGAGACTCACTTCCCATTAAGGAAGCTTTTTCTTTTTCGAGGGGGGTTATGCATCTATTTCTGTATGACTCGCTCCGGCGGGTTAAAGCACTTTCAGCCAAGCGGCTCCTCTCGAGAGCAACCTGGGGGAGCCCTGCCGCGGCCGGCGCCGCAGCCCGCTCCCGCACCGCCGAGCCCGCTCCG
>WAAD01017057.1:572-39311 GCA_013389945.1 Fregata magnificens | reverse complement strand
GGGTGCGGGGCCGAGCTGGCGTCAGCGACCCGCTCCTGGAACCGTTCTCGGCGGTGCGGGCCGCAGGGCGACTTGTGCTCACCTCCCCCTCAAAACGTTTTGTCGGTGGTTTCGTTGGCCGCCATTACGTCCCGATAAACGTATTCCTGAAAATTTAATGTCGTTCGGGAGACGGTGAGCAACTGAAGCCGTTACTTCACGAGCCAACAAAAAACAATCTAACCCTTTCGCGTATGGGCGTAGCACTGGTGGCGTCGGGACCGCGCTGCGCATCCCACCTGCTTGTGAACGACATACCTGTCAAACACGCCCATCATTTTATCATTAAGATTTCCGTAGAGGAATGCAGTTTGTTCGCCTAATCTTAACACACAAAACTATTACACTTTTATCATCAAAGAAACACCCAACAAATCTCCGAATTACTCAAGGCAAGCACGGTGATGATGAAGGCGATGTACTGGCCCACCTCCGCTCTTTTTCCTATCGTGATACAAAGTATATTCGAAAAAATACTGTAAACAATAGCTTAAACGTTTGAAAGTCATGTAAAATTATAAAAGCAGATGGCAGCCTATTGGAATCAGTGTGGATTTACACCTCAGAAACGTTATTTGAGGACCAAAGGCATAATCCAAAACAAAAATTGGTGCTGAAAGCAGTATTCATATATTTGAGATCCGCCTATATAATCGTCAAATAGACACCTCATTTTTTATCCTAAATGTCCCTATGGGCCTAACAGATGTGCTTTTTTGGAGCCACATTGGAAAGAAAAAAGGGGGAAAGAAGGGAAAACTTGACCTTGGCTGCTGCAACCGTAAGAACTGCATGCTTATGTCTGGAACCCAGAGGAGAAATCAGAGCCTGCATTACGTGCCCAGATGCTTTTATGGTTAATTGGGAGAGCTCATTCATTCTGGACCAGGCAGCACACACAGCAGGGAGGGAGGCAGAGCAAGCCAAAGAAAAAGATGGGTCCTTGGTCCCAAGGAGCTCCTAGAAGAGAGAAGGCCCAGGAAAGTAGCAACCGGGAAATACTGAAAACGCATTCGTGCAATGATGAAGCTGCAGTTGCCAACTGTAGGAGAAACAGAAAAGACCTTCCAGTTCTTGGGCAATTACTTATGACCTCCTTTCTCCTGCCACCTCTGTCAGGCACGCAGAGATTCACCAGTGAACAAGTATCTTTTGAATGCAGAGAGTATGACCACATTTATGCACACATCTATGAACGGCCTCTGCTCACTCTTCCAAGAACCAGCACTACTGCTGCTGATGAACTTACGTAGGTACATAGACTGCGTTAGCTGAAAGTGAGCAATGCCATCACTGGGATGATACTGCAAGTACTTCTACCTTCATTTTTTTTAAAAACAAGTTCAAGATTTCAAATAAGAAATTGGGCCTATGATAAATGAAGATGGAAAAAGTAGTTACTGTATTACAGCTATAGTTTTAAGGTGAAAAAACAGGTAAACAAGCATTTCAAAAGTGGTCCTCAACAGATCGAACCTCACCTGAGATCCAGAACAGCTTAACAGTAACACTTGTACTTGGAGATACAAAGAAAGTGTAATTACAAAGCTGAAAAAATGAGAACTCATGGAGAAGCAATTAAATCACAAGAGACATGTAGAACACAATACCATCAACCAGGAAAGAAATGACAGATTACTTCAATAAAGTCTGAGGGGAAAAAGACACGACTGTTGGGCGTCATTTCAGAATGCCATGGAGATGATGTCACGGCTCCCACGGACGGGATGGGAAGCAGACGAAGCTTCAGCCCTGAGAATAGAGAGTAAAATCAGCAGATGAGTGTCACATACATGCACAGTGCTCTGAGAAATCACAGCCCAGCACCTCAGCTCTGTCAGAAGCAGCAGCTAGCTTCACCAGAGACTAATACACAGGTCCTGAAACAGCACCGTTAGGTGGAAACCAATGGGCGTAAAGAGGAGGGAGCGTCCGAGAGAAATCCTAAGAGGCATTTTGTTATCAAAAAGTACATGTAAACAGTAGCAGGGAAGAATGAAAAGAATTAGTGAAAGAAGGCTGTGAATATGCAATAATGAAAGAAAAGGAAATAGCTGGCAAAGACAGATTTCTAACATATGAGGAACATGGGTTGAGAGAACTGTGATATAAACACAGCTCATACCTGTCAAGTGCAAGCCCAGACATTGACTAGAAACTTTTACACTTTCTTGTCATTTTCCTTGGTCTCTTGAAAGCTAATTTCATTTTCGACTGTTCTTAGAAAATGTAAGCTTTGCCCCCAGAGAGAAAACAGAGCTGAAAGCTACCCAAAACACTGCTTTCAAAGTGACAGATGTGGCCAAGACATCTCCTATCCCCAGAGGCCTCACTCGGACACTGGCCGATGGAAGGGAAAATGCTTGTGAAACTGAGCTCCGCCAGCTGCACAGTGCCCAAGGGCTCTGTCTTGCCCTGCCTCCACAGACACTTGGGTTAGAAATGCTACTTTTGTCCAGAAATACCAACTTCAAGGCCTGAACTGGCAGCTGGTGGTTAGCAGGGTCTTCAGCTCTCCTGGTGCTGTTGCAAGCTGCTTCAGTACTGTATTACTGTTATAGTGTACTCAACACTTTAATCTCCGAACTGCTAAGTAGGAACTTACCCTCAAATCAAAATCATTTTAAATAATAACATAGGCTGTGTGTAATATAATGTGCATGTATGCACGTTATACTACAGAGGTTAACTCCAGAAACAATTCCTACAAAGGTCCCAAGAAACAGTCTCACATTCTTGCTGTTGTCACTAGTTGCTCCTTTGACTTTTGACTTTATCAAGCCTTTTTCATAAAGAATAAAACCTTCCTTTTCCTCTGCAACAAGGCAATTTCTTCATGAGAAATGACTCAGTTTGGTTAAGTAGGCATGGAGGAGGGGAGAGAGTTCATTAGTGTTAGTTGTGGGGCTCTGAATGCGGGAGCCCAAGGAGTTTTCTTGTCCTACAACTCCAGCAACAGGGAGCAACTGCAAGCAGTCCTCGCTTCAGCAAGTCACTATGAAAAGTGATTTTCTGTAACCTCACAACCAGTTGCCAAAATCATTTTTTTGTTTCAGACCCAGTGCATTTTCAACAGATCAGCAATAATATCTAGAATTCAGCTGGCAGGTATTTGGGCAAAATTCTACAGGACCTCTGCAGGAGACAACAGCTTCCTGAATTGTTAGTAATCTCCGTTCCTTCAGTGCCTTTTCCTCAGATGTCTAGATAGTTCTTTTGCAGTCTCAGTAACTCCCTGTCTGTATCTGCCTGTCCCCACCTCCTTTTCCCTGTCTCTTTCCTAATTGTCTGTAAGAAATCATCATGGGGTTGGCAGCTTCTATCTTCTCCAAACCACCAACAATTTTATATTTCAAAATGCATATAGCTGGTGCCACGTGGAATGGAAACAGACATAGTTCATTGCATCGCCAGCCCGTCACTGCAGCCAGGCGGAGCTGGGTCCTGTCATAGGGATCTGCCTTCTAAACTATAGAAGCTTCTTATAAGAGACCTTTTCCACATCCGCTAACTACTCTTCATTTCACTGTCTTTAAGAAGAACATGGTCTGTGCGCCTGCTGTGCTCTGCCTGTCCTTGAGCTCACCTCACCTGGCATCTAGGCCTCAAAATCTCTTCTTTTATTCTGGAACCTCACTAGAATACCTTTTCCACAGAGGCTAAAATGGAGCAGTCTTGGTCACATGAACTTTCTTCCCTAATCTTGCAACACTGGAATTGTTCATTTTACAGTAATAAAATCAAAAGAAAAGAAAAATAACAAGATTGGTCTGCAGAAAGCCATGGGACAGAAGGAATTGTCAACAATTCACCAGCAGCAGTATTTCAAGAATTGAAAAAAGAATCATCATGCAAGGATCCTAAGTCCCTTACCTCAATAAAGATCATACAGAGTTTTCTAACAGATAATGAATTTGACATATAACAGCTAAAAGTCTATTTTGTCTGGGCAAAAGTCAGTCATTCCTCATGTATTTTCAATAGCAGCAGTCATTAGTCATTTGTTACGAAGAACAAATTAATTCCTCTCCCATTCTATCCTAGCTGGTCCCCTCAAATATAGTTTCATAAAATTTGTCCTTTCTTTTTGTTACAGAGGTAATTCCATAGCCCTGTGATTTCACTGCCTCGATCAAATGCATACAGACTATAGAATTAAACGGAAGGTTTTGGCTTCAAGTGGTTATATCACTGATTTAATTTATTATATCAAAGTAGTAACCCTGAGTTTAGCTTTGAGATTAGATTAGTAAAACACCTTTGAGTTAGTCAGTCATACTTACTTTTCCAGTTAAATGATTTGCCTTGTGTAATTCCTAAAAAGAAAATAGTGGTTTTGAATTGTAAATTCTAATACATATCAGTATTTTATATGAATCGGGGGTAGCTGGAAATAGAATTTTGTTATTATAGAATAATACTAATAGAAATTAGCATTCTGAAGTAATAGAAAGCTTAAAAATCCCTTTTCAGTCATAGGAAAAAATGTTCTTCAGATATGTTTTGTTTAGGTGCTTGTGGCTGTTTTAATTCGACCTCAAGCCAATGAAACACTAGAATTAAACTAGAATTTAAAAAAAAGATATATGTATATTTTTTGCAAAAACATATCAATATGAATGTAAAGGCCCACCTGACATTAAAATGTGCATCACATTGCCTGATTTAGTATGTGTATGCGAGCCTTTAATAAGGGCCTCTTAAGTACTTCAACCCTAATAAGAAATCTTCCATACATATTTTATTTCCAAGGAATCAGGCTAAACGTTACTGAAATTATACTCTCACTGAAAATAGTTTCTCTTTGGTTGCCTCCCTTTAATTTATCCTCAACTTCAATAAGAACATTTATTTGAGTTGCTGCCCCAGTCTTGTTATTATGGGTGCGATCCAGCCCGTTGCCGAGACGTGCTGAGCACTCCTCAGGGGTGCTGAGACCCCACTGATTTCAACGGATGCTCAGCACCTTTTGCTTTTGAGCCCTGAGTGAATCCTTTGGGCTGTAGTCATAGTTTCTTTCCCAAGCCACCCAATCAGAAATTACTTTGCTTTATTCACTCATTTATAATTATGGCTATAAACAGCCCATACGAGCAAAAGATTAATAGTGTTAGCAAGCATTTCCAGGGTATAATCAGCTGTCATCCCATAATTACTCAAAAGATTGAATGAGTGGCTTTGAAATTACAAGGAGAGTTACATTCCTTTACTGAGACTGAGCAGCAAGACATGAGTGTCTGTGAAAAGCCGTGCTAAGTTTTTGTCTGTGGTCCATCCTTTGGCATTTACTACATGATTGCTCCAGCCTCAAGGTCCTATCCTGCACTACAGAAGTCCGTGAGCATCATAAGAGAATAAATCCCGCTGACCTGGCCTTAAACCAGATGCTTTAGACCCCCATCACTGCTTCTGGTGGACACAAAGGTCTGATCCCCATTTTTTACTTTCATTGCATTCATTTTTACGTGATTTATATAGGCACAAGAAACTGAGAATTAAATCCTGCAGAGTGTATCTTGTAAGCCCTGCTGATCAGGGTTGATCTTGTAAAGATTTCAGTCCCATCACCCAATAAACTATGAAATGCTTCCCAGAGCCTCAAATGAGAGGTGTTGAAATGGACAATTAATCATAGTAACTAATTTAAAGTCTTGCTTTTGTTATAGTTTAGGGATGCAGAAAAGAACATAATGGAAAAGGAACTGGTATTCAAGAAAACTGGCTGAAAGAAAAATAACTTTAAACATTTACTTTGGGATTAATAGGAACTAGTGGAAAAATGTGTTTATGAAATTGTCTGAAGCTGGGAATCTATGTGAGTGTTTGTGTCTATGTCAACAAGCCATCGTAATGTAAAAAATGTTCCTCTGAAGTAAGCCTGTGGTACTAAACAGACTGAAGTGTGTCACGTGTATGACCAATAGAGGAGGGGAGGTCAGTATGTGTTTTACAATAGTTACCCTAAAGCCTACTTTTTTTGTGTGATTTCTGAAGCCTAGTGGAGACTCCTAGAGTGGCAATTTGGGAAAACCGCTGGAGCAGAGGAGCATGTCCCACAAGTATTCCCCTGCGGGAAGACATCAGATTTCATATTCTCTGTTACTGGAATGGTTTTGGTCGAAGTTTCTTTTCCTGCCCCTGCTCTGGGAGTTTTATGACTGTTCTGCCTGTCCACAATGATCTCATTCTCTCCAGCTGACTTGTATAAGGTAAACAGAAACTGCTGTCTGACAAAACCTAATTTTGACAGGTAGGTCTTTTTAGTAATTTAGTTTGATTTATAATAAAACTGCCATTAAATTAGTCTTATTTCCTACTTCCTGTATGATCTAAATGAGGAACCCAGATGGCCCCAGCACAACTTCTGGCAGCTTTTCTGGAGCACTGGATTCAAGAGAGAAAGAAAGGAGATGGGCTGGCCATTATTTTGCCGCTGCTAAAGTCGCCTTGTGTAAAGCCTTCCAACTTCCACTTTTCAGCAGCCATTGTGTGAAAGAGCAACCACAGGAAAGGTGAGGAAAAGCTAAGAGCCGCAGCTCTTACTTAATTTAGTGCCTCTGGTTGGTCAAAATATCATATGGCTTTGCCATACCTATTTTGCCTCTTGACAAGAAAACCTTTTACAGGGAAAAAGAGGTGGCAGCCAGTAAAAACAAGGCGTGGAAAGTGAAAATACTATTTTTAAATGAACAGTTAAATACAGTTACCAGGAAAGTTGAGGTTGTGAGCAGTGTCCCTGACACGAGCAAGAAAGCAAGAAAATCTCATGACTGAATCACTAGGAGAATGTGCTTTCAAGCTTAGAAACATTTAGGAGCTAAACACTGCCTTTGAGGGGGTTTTTTTCCTCATCCTCTTCTCCGTCTTGCATTGCATGTGCACGCAGTTTTATTTGGTAAAAAGGGATATGAAGGGAGGTTACATTTTCAGATCACTACTAAAAAACTTTCTCTGCAGAGCAGGAGTCACAACTGTTAACCCACACTAGTGTACTTAGTCATTTAACTCAGTGACTGATAGGGTAAGTGTGAGAGTGGAACAGATTCAGACCTTTAACACTAAAATGCCAGGAGTTAGTGAAACAATGAAAAAGTTTTAGGTTTCGGGCTGTGTACTGTGAAAGTGAAGTGCATTCAGTCTGGATGTTTCTTCTCGATTCTACTTCTTAGGCCAGTGAGCAAAAGCACGCATGCCTTTTTTTAAGGCTGGGAGCTTGACTGTTCTCAGCTTACATGGGAAGGGGCACAGAGGAGGCAAGCTTTGAATAGCAGCATAGTTTTGATAAATGTGATTCACTCTGCATTCAAGACAACTCGCCTATCTGTTGTTCAGGGAATGACTGGAAGAAATTGAGAACTTCCAATAGATCCTCAAGAGGGGTCTTTTCAAAAGATTTGGAAATTTAATTCTTTTTTAGCACATCACTCAAAAGAAGCCAGAAGGATGGCTACTTTGAATCTTTGAAATAATTTCGCAGAGACTGCAGTTTGTGCTTCTTTAGTTTGGATGCTCAGGAAGGTGAAGTCTCTAGCTAAGATAATTCTGATGACTTGTCAAGGTTGGCAAGACCTGACATTGGCGGTACATCTTGCTCCTGTAGTCTGGGCTTTAGGAGGGTAGTTTCAGAGGTGATCTGGCTGCTTCACTTCCAGATAATCTGAAGCCTGTACTGTTCAAAGCAACATACAGATTGATTCTACATTAGGGAACGTGATGGAATGAAATTCCTTCCTATTTAAAGAAAACTAAACAAACTTACTTTATGTATCAGAAGGCGGCAGCAACCTCCTCCAGAATGGGGAGGAACGTCATGATGAATAAATAGCAGGAGTCATAGGTAGCCCAGCAGTGCTCCAGCACTGTGAATGGCTGTTCACAAAATCCCAAGCAGAATTAAGAAAGTGACCAAAATTGCACACAGCCTAAGCATCACATGCTGATGAGCCTGGGTCACTTCTTCCGCTCTTCTCTCTTCCTCAGTCTTTCTTCACTCCATCAAGAGGATATGTGTAGTATATAGGGCTGTAGCCAAAATCACTTTTGTAGGGTTTAAAAGGGTAGAAATCACAATACTCAACCTAATAGTGTCCTCAGATAAACTGTGCAGGCAGCCTCTATTCCAGGGTACCTAAAGGAGGAAGGAAACTTGGTAGGCACAGAGCACACATCCCCAGGACGCTCCTAGTAAATGGCCAGGTAAAAGCCATCCTGTTGTCATAGCAAAGAAAAGGGGTAGACTCAAGTCCCCTTTCCTTGTATCCCTGTACCAATGCAAGGATATTCTTGCCTTTGAGATATTTATACATTAACCACGTTCCTTGATGTAGCCAGAAAGAAATAGGGAAAACCTTATAGCCTCTATATCTGACTCTGGCAGGCAGCTACCTAGCAAATTACCACCTCTGCAAAACCCTTACTTACAGGGAAGTCTTATTAATGTGGCTGTCTCATTGTGCTTACATTCTGCCTGCTAGAATTCTGCTGAAATAAGGCCTGCAGAACTCACTGTGGCTCAGCTGTAATGCTCCCCACATGTAGTGGGGAATATTGATATTACTTATTCTTGCATTCAGGTTCCCAGGGTGGGATTTGTACACCTGATTCAGGAAAAAAAAAATCAGTAATACTACTCTTGTTACTCTGCTTGGAAAGGCTACGTAAACATTTGTGTTAAGCTACTAAGTTGTTTCTAACCAGATAGATTTGATACAAATTGTAAACAAAAAATATCTTTTATGCCAGTCATTTTCACATTATTTTCCTTTCATGTATCCTCGTTTCCAAGATGCTGCTGCTTCACTTTTTCTACCAAAATATGCTCATGCAATGTAGCCAGAGCTGTATTAGTACTGTATTAGCCTACTCTCAGTATAAAAGCTCTGCAGGTCCATACCTATTTCACTCTTGGTGTTTCATGACAGGAACATGTGACTATCTTTAGCTTAGTCCCCTTTTTTTGTGTATAATCTTTTGTTCTGCCAGCTTTGCATAGAGATGACTCAACTGTCTCTAAGTCTGCCAGTCTGCTCCAAGCTGGAACAGTGCTCAGAAACATCAACACGCCTTTCCAGCCCTTTGGTAAATGCACTCAGCCATGAGTGCAGCATTTCCAGTCATGTGGCCTTCATCTTTTTTTCAAGATCCTTTTGAAGTTGTTGGTTCATGAGATGCAAGAATCAGATCCCAAGACTGTGGATCACTTAATCCTCTCACTTTGCATGTATTTACACTAGCTAGCTGGAGTGTTTGTATGTCAACTGAACGCAGATCGAGGGAGTTGTTGGATCTGGCCCCTGGAGGTTACTGCCATCTGAAAGATTTCAAGCTGCCAGATAACATAAAAGCCATGGTTTCCAGTTCTCAAAATAGTGTCCATGAAAGTAATTTTGAAATTGTACTGTGTGCAAAAAACTAGGAACTACTACAAAAGTTATTAGTTTCTCATCCAAAAGCAAGGCAATTTCTTTTTTTTCAACCTTGCCTTCCTAAATAGCACATCCATATTATAAACAACTTTGGAAGTTTTTCAAGATAAAAAGTGTTTAGTGAACATCTTTCCTCAGAGAGCAACATTAAGTAATCCCAGTAGGTTATTATTAATTTGATTTTATTATTGCTATCAGTTTGATAGATTTGGTATTGTTTGAGCATCAGACACATTGTGCACAGCATTGTAGTGACAGTCTGCAAAAGCTACTGAGCACCACCCAAGCTAGCAGGGGACTAGCAATCTGACTGATGATGTTGAGACTATTATTAAATATTTACTGAGCCATCAGGACTCCTCAAATCACTATATAAAGCTGTTGTGAGGTATTAGTATTGCCACAGGCTATTCATGTTACCCAGTTTTAAGGTTCACCCCCCTAGAGATAATAGTGATAACCTCCCCAGCTTTCCAATCCGAAGAATAGAAATCACTTGCTCCCAAAACAAAATATAATCTTTAAATTGGACCATGCTTGAAGTAGCTACCAAAGCCAGAGAGAGCACTATGATGCAATTTCCAAAGGAAAATGAAGACAAGATAAAGGCAGAAAAAATTGCCCTCTAAATCACAGAAATTTGAGAAAACTCATACATCGTTAAAGCCAGGCTTCTGCAAAGTCTCACTTGCAGCCTCTTTCTCTTCTTCGTCCCTTGTGTGTCTTTTTCCAAATCAGTGTCAGAGAGGATGAAGATTCTTGTTGTTTTAGTAAGAGCAGGCCATTTAGTCCTGCTCTTCATATCTTCCTTCTGCTGTTCGTGAGCAGCCCAGCTTGCTGTGTATCAATATGCATTTGGTCTGTGAATCATTACAAATAATTCTCTAGTTCTCAAACATAATTCTAGCATTTTATTCCCCTTATGCTCTAGGACTATAATTGACACAGCTGATGGTGCAGCTGAATATAAGCTTCCATAAACAAATGCTGTGCATTTGAACTCAACTGCACGTAGGCCATCCACACGCTTTTTCCACTCTGGCTGTTTCTCCCTGCAGCCAATTGGGGAAGATGTTTTGGCCATGACTCCGCTGTAGATTACTCCACATCAGACCAACATCTGACTGGAGTGAGGAAAAAGCTACTGCTTAAATACCCATGATTTTCAGCCAGCATGCCAAGAGCCTCAGATGAGATACACTTCCTCTCTTGAAAAGGATCAGCACTCTCAGGCTGACCTTCAAAGCCAAGGTCTGTTTGTGCGAGTGTGCACTCTTCACCTCTCAAAGACAGGGAACTTACTGCAGCACTTGAAATTTTACTGGCTGTGTTTGCTTTTCATATAGTGCAGGCAGGAGATATTAGGCAGGGATTTGCTTTACAATCACCATTTATATAATTTACTTACTCTTTTTCTTTTCATCCCAGAGAAAGCCTAACCTTTTTCCCATGGAATTTCTCTTAAGTGAGTCACAGAAGTCAACTGTTGCCCAGGCACTTACAGCAAAGATGGATTTACATTTTATGTGCATTTTTGGGAACACTCTTCTGTCACACCGTACATCTCAATGACTAAATTAGGTCATTCCTTTGCTTTTTCCCTCTTTGCATTGTAGAGGAAAACAGACGTGATTTATCAGTCTGTCATTATGGAGGAGGCTTAATTCTGTGTTTGTCCACCCACTTCTAACTCCACACAAACCTCAATCTGTGATTCCCATCATTCTGGGGCTCCATAACCAGAGAGCATGACTGGGCAGAGAAAGACTTCAATACTTTGGCGAGTAAACATTTAAAAAACACCTAATTTAGGTGATGGATGGATGACAGCAAGGAAGCATCATCTCTCTGTGACGTGGTCTCCCCCTAACCCACTGAAAAATATTTGGCAGTCAGCAAAGATTCAGAAAACAGGTACTAGCAAATATGCTTTTTTTCTCCATGTATGCTGTGCCTGAGATGGCTGTTCATGACAAGGCTCTGGGGGACAGCTTATGTCACTGGCAACAGGGCCTACGGCCACTCTACACAACATCTTGGTCCTCCCCAGCTGCCGCAAGATTGCACCCTATAGCAGCGCTATAGGGAACCCCGTGCCTTTTCAGTGGTGATAGAGAAAGCAAATATGGCTTTTAAGGAGATGATTCGTGTGAATGCTTTCCAGCTTTCTACAGATTTTAAACTTACGGAATAAATTCTTAATCTTGCACTAAAACTCATTCAGGGATTGCATATGTAAACTTTTAAACCAAAGTAACCTTTTGCACTCGTCATCTGCTCCAATATTAGCAAGGAACTGATAGGACTTAGAAGAAACTTACTTACTGCTCCGCAGGCACAGAAATCTTCCGTAAACGGCACTGTCTAACTAAATCTAATCCAATCATTAATTCAAGTATCATTATTTAGAGAATTCCATCAGGTATGAAAATATAAAAACCTTAAGCACAAAATTGCCAGATTAACAGCAGCATCTTCATAATTCCACCTGGCTGCTTTTTTTTCTTTCTTTTGGGAGAAAAAAAAGTATAGTTCTTATATTTTAATGTGAGAAGAGACATTTGATCAGCTGCTCTGACCAGAATGTCACACTCATTGCATTCCTCTTATGCACCCTCATATTACAGCCAAGAACATGAGTTAGATTAAAACATTTTGGTCCTCGGCAGAGTAAACTGTTGACGCCATGCTGACAGCCTGTTAACAGCAACCAGCTATTAGTGGAATTGCTGTGGGAGTTTGTAGGAAGGCATTTACAAATGCTTTATCAATACAGATTTACCTCAGCAGCAAAAAGTACAGACAGCATCAGTTGTTGTGGCCTGGGTGGATATGCCATATTCTTCCTCCTAGCCGAAGAAAAAGCACTTGGATTAATACAAATTGCAGGTAGATAGCTCAGGTAGAGCGGAAGGTGATGGTCTCAGGGAAGGGATGATGTTTCAGGAATTGCAACAGTTTTCCGTGTACCTGTAATCAGGCAGCACCAAAGCACGTCTCCAAGGCAAGCACTCATCACGCTCTCTTATCCAGTCACTCCAGGCAGCACCTTGATTATGCTGAGATTTCAAGCCCTGATATTTTTAGCACCCTTCTCTTGCTTTTTTTCCATTGTCAGCAGGTATATTTGTGTTTTTAAATGGTCAAATTCTAATCTTAAATGTACCTTAGCCAAAAATCCCCTAATCTGTACCTGGATAGAAATACTGGTGTGGCTGGATCTGAGCTGATATGCAGAGATTTATCAGTGGTGCTAGGTGCCCTCTGGACCAGGCAGCTAATTGCCTTTGACTTCGCCAAGCTTTGGCTGAATAGGATTTTGAAGTCAAACATATTTCATAGATGTTTACACCTCATTACATCTTTTTGAAAAGATAAAAACTTGACTAGTGCATATTTCTGTTTGCAAATTTGGCTTGAGTTTATCTGACAGTGAAAGCTTTTGCTAAATTTCACCACATAATTACTGAAGTGCAAATCCCCAGGAAAAACAATTTGCTGTAAAGATTTTGTATTTGCAACTTAAGAGGTATTGATTAGTTGATGTTTTACTCTGGCACCGCATTGTAGTAGCTCCCTTAAAGCATACATAACCACTGACATTTTTAAAATTTATTTTTCATTACTTTTCTTTAATATGCACTTTTGCAGAAAAATTTCCTTCAACTAAACTTATTGCTTAGAAAGTTGAACACCATAAATGGAGCACTAACAACATACATAAATTGAGTTGATTTATTCAACAGAGATTTTACCTTCCTCTCTCTTGCTCTCTTCTCTACCACTGAAACATTAACTATTTTCTCTTTTCCTTTTTTTTTCTTTTTTCTTTTTTTTCCATGGAAAAATGTGTGCTGCAATACACAGGTAAGTTCTTGTTCATTTCAATGGCTGGCTTTAATTCTTGGTGCATTTTAATATTAGCTCACTACCTCTCGTGGCCTTTCCAAAGTTTGTTCAGTGGAAAAAGAGGACAGGGCACAGTGAGCCCTTGTCTGTGTTGAACAACTTTGCTTGTATTTCTTTTCTATCCTAATCTGGCAACAAGCAGAATACAGACATAAACAGAGTGCCGGCAAGCTCAGCTTCAGTCCACTGAAAGACCTATATTTTCCAGGAGCCACAAATTCTGCTCCCTGAAAAATGAGAAGTTTGCTGACACAATAAAGCAGTGCGCCTTGGTTCCATTGTACAGCCACACTCAGTGGGATAAAAAACAGTTTTACACCAGTTACAAAGCAGGACTGGCTGCAGGAGTAAAAGAAGACAGGATTTAGCTGCTAAAGTGTAGGTCTCTGGCAAATGTACAGAACCCTTGCAGTTCATTTTGTTCAAATTCCCCAGGGCAAGTGTTGCTCTATGTCACACTGCGTGGCTGGAGAGAGCCACAGTAAAACGAGGTGGCAGAGCCTGAGCTGAAATATCAGCTGGGGGGATTGGGAAAGATCATAAAGAATGGAAGGAACAACTTACAGAGTGTAAAGACTGTTGGAGTGAGCTCAGTGATGTACACAACAGCTCAGTTGTATAGCGGGGTATAACTAAATAGTGGACCAGCACAAAGCACTGCTTGTGCAACTTCAGATACTTTGGGAGGTTGTGCTGTTCAAATTGAGCTACAAAAGATCCCAATGCTGAGGAGGAACTGTACACTAACACAAGAGGGACTATGCTTCAGAGCAGGAACGTGCAACCAGGATCTCAAGTACAGAACACTGTTGCGCTGACATGCTGGTTATACATAATACCAGCAGAACATTGCTGTAAGCCACAAAGTCAAGGCAGCTCCAAGGTCTTTAGCGTCTTCAGGGTCAAAACCTATGACTGGGTCATTTAAATTAGCAGGTTACCTTTTGTTTATACTTTTCTTCTTATGAATATCTGCAACTATAGCCTTCACCGTACACCCCAGCTTCCCCAGTTTGTGTAGGAGTCACCACGCAGCATTTGCCACCCACCACTCACTGTTGGGGCTCAGTGCCAGCTCACAGCAACACCACAGTGCCACCACCACAATGCCAGCACCGTCTTCCAGCCTCGTATGCAGTGCTATGGCACCGCTGCAGCATTTGACCGCTTACCTTTGAAATGCGCCTTTGTCCGTGCTCATCGCAGTCCTGACGTAGGGTTGCACGGGTATTTTCCTGTTGCTGACTGTCTTGGCGTCACTCCCTCTCTGTGGCGCACACAACAAGGAACAGGAGGCTCCTGGCCAGAAGGCCAGGCCAGCAGTCCCTGCATTGCACTAGCCCACTCCCCAATTTTTTTTTGCATGCATTTGTAATCAGGGACTGAAGCTGGTTGCGCAGCAGGGCTGGGGATACCAGGAGTTGCTGAGGTCCTGGTGTGTACAGCACCAGCGCAGGCTCCCCTCTGCGCGTGTTGCCCAGCCTTGTATCAGTTTCTCTTTGCTCCTCAGTAAATGGCAATCAACAAAGGAGAAATATTGACTTCCTCAGCTGCTACCAGCTGCCCTGGTTCAATAACTAGGTCAGCTAAAGGTTAAACCAGCCAAGGCATGAGCAGCAAGTTTAAATTTAAAAAAAAAAAAAAAAAAAGCCAACAAACGCATCCAAAGCCTGGGGGGAAGCCTGGAGCATATTCCCAGGCCCGCCTGGCCATAGCTCTCCTGTCCCTCACCCTCTCCTCTGTCCCTCGCCCTTTCCTCCACTGCCCCACAGTGCTTGCAGTCCACGTCACGGCCATGCACACTGAAGCCATCTCATGTCTAGGGGGCTAAATGTACCTCAGATGTAAATCAGTGACATGAAACCAGCAATGAAATTAGCCTGTTTGCTTTGACATACCCTGCTGTGATATATTAATAACTTTTTGCGTTATGTAGTAAATTATGTCAGAAATCATAGTCCAATTCCAAGTTCTACCATTTAACAAGCCTAATGCAACTTTAAGGACATTACACAGTATTTGTCTGGGGTTTTTAAAATCAATCATGCTTTAACACACATATTTTTTAATTTTCCTAGTGGCACGTAATTGCATTTGAAGCTTAAGATTTTGCAGCTTTGGTGGGAAAGACACATCTAGCTTTCCACACTCATGTAGGGAATACATACTTTGGAGATAGTGTAATCTGAAATTCTTCCACTGAGAAAATCAGAATGACAACTAATGAAACTGCCTGTGAATCTCAGAGGGAGGTTTTCAGCAGTGAAAAAATAATTCCTGTACTAACACTGCCACCTATGGGCACCCATTGAAAAACAGGAGACACAATCATCGTAAATCCCCGTTCTCATCTCTTCTCCCTCTTTGGTATTTGTTGCAATGTTTCCACGCATATTTTCTTCCCCACTGCTGTCTTTAATAACATAGTGTTATCAGGGAAAAAATGCAAATAAACCAAAACCAAGAGATAGGTCAAATATATCTGTAGAACAGAGGACAAAGTGTCTCCAGAACAAAATCAGTAATGTATGGAAGTCTCCCTGTGAGTGGTAACACAGAGCTATTAGAGTCCTAGAGCAATCTGATCCAGTACATAAGCATAGCGTGTATAAGGATATATATCATGAGAGCACATATAGAGCCCTGATCCAACACAACAGAGTTCTCCACTAGCTGGGCTCTTCCCTCCACCCTGGGAGAGCTGCACCTTTTTGTTTGTTATTCTTTCCCTCTGATGTCTTGCTATTTTCTGTGGGGGTTTTATACCTTTTTTACCTTGTGTCTCACTAATTTTAAGATCAAATCTTACCACATGATTGCTTTTTGCTTGACATGGCTTCTTCATCTTGTGGTGTAGTGGTGGTTTCCCCTCCATGCAACCTGTATCTCTTTCCTTGCCCCAGTTGAGAGAGGTTCCCTTATCTGCAAGTTCCTCTGATTCCACAACTTCCTCCCTGCATCATCCTCTTACCTTTACCATTTATCAATTTTGTAAGTATTGCTGTCATAAATTATTAGCATTCATATCATACAATGCCCATTAGTAAGCAAACACTTAAGCCATGCAATTTTACAATACATTGCCTTGAACAAAGATTTTATTTTCTTTATTACCCCTAGCATTTCCAATGAGTTACCCCTGCACCTACAATAAATGAGCTAAATTCAGTTCAGGAAAACCAGCTGCTTTCTCCTTCCCTGACTCCCCTTTTATTGTGCAGTCCCTGCTCCCGCTGTCAGCTTTTGGTCGAAGTTATTCTCATTAATAAAACCAAGATGAGGTACATGAGGGATGTAAGGGCTGTCCTTGGATCTACAAAAAGACCCAAGGAGGCCTTTTTATGAACTTTGCTAATATGAATTAAAATGTTTTTAGGAGACCAACTGTAATACAATATACTTTAAAACAATGCTCCTCCTCTTGTCCAATTAGCAAAATTTTTCTCCCTCCTCAATTAGCAAAACCCAATCTTGCTTAAGACTAAAGAAGGAGTAAAATACTTCTTTTTCTTCTTTTTTTTTTTTTTTTTTTTTACACTTATAATTTTGGTTTCTGGAAGCTGGCATTAACTGTGCTTTTCTACTGAGAAACATCATATAAATTAGGCCTTTCTGTACCATATAGACCCTAGGGTTTCATTAAGTGACTGCATCTCCTGTACAGCTGGAGATGAAAAACTTACAGGGATGATACAGATGGAAAGGTCATTAACAGAACTAGAGAAATCCATCTGCAAATCTCACTCTGTCAAGGTTTTATGTAACAGCTCTATCTAACTGAGATGGTATTGGATAACAGGCGGCGTGCTGAAAGTCTTTTAATGCTTTCCAAAGCCTGGATTTATGGATAGGGGGATAAATCATTGTATTGCTTATAGTCTGATGGCTGAAGAGTGGAGAGTTCTAGAGTCTTGTGATTTATTAAATATGGATGCTGTTATGGGTTCTTTCAAAATGAAGAAAGACAGCTCAAAGAATGATTTATTCTGCATTTAGCACAATCAGTTTCAGAAATGAGCAAGTGAATACAGCTGTCTCCAGAAGTTCTTGAAAAATTTAAGGAATAAGCATTTTTCAATTAAATATCATTAGGAAAAAGTGAAAGAGATTACAAAGGTGATAAGATACTGTTTGGCTAACTAAAGAGTTACCCCTTGATAGCTTTAGTTAGGACTTCTCATGCAATATTTTTACCCTCACGAGAGACTGTGAACCATTTCACAAGACAAAAGTTTATGAGCTGTGTAATCAGTATCAGAGCTATCCAGTTACCTAACTGATGGAAAGTTCCCCTAGCCCAATGCTCTTTCTGTCCTTTTATGATCTGAGGTTGTGGAACTTCTTTCCTGTTCTTATCACAATTCTGGCAAATCTAAGAGGCTTAGCTTGAACTTCTTACACCTTACTATGTAGCTGGATTCACATACTGATTCCCTTGGCCTATCTAATTCTTCACCTTATTTACTAATTTTGCTAAATACATGGTAAAGGAATAAGCTGTAGCAATTTGACCACTAGACTCAAGCAGCACAAACTCAAAAAATCTATATGACGACAGCACAACTTCCACAACTTCATTGTTGGGTTTCACTGCATTTGAGAAACCTGTTTGTGAGCAAAGATATCTTTGCTTTGATTACGCTTTACAGAATTGTTACTGCTTGCAACTGCAATTCTGCTTATGATACAAGAGTTGCAACATTTTTTTCCTATACATCTTGATGTGAAGCTGATCATTCTTGACTGTTTGACACATTCTTCCCTTACTGCTCTACAGACTTGTATGTGAATTTTTCTATGTAATTTTGTATGCAGGGTTGTTGGGACAATGGTGCTTCCAGGACTTACAGTGAATACCTAAGCACAACGTTTGAACATAAAATTTTGAATTACTTGGAAGAATGAAAATAAAGTCTCCTGCTTATGTCCCATTAACCCAAGGTCCTAATACCTTACTTAAATTTGCATGCGCTCCCCAGTTTATTGTCAAGGGATGAATTTATGATGCAAGATGCTTTTCAGCATAGGCAAAGGTATCACTGTTTTGCCTACTTGCAAAATACTATTCCATCCATTCTTCAAACAGCCACAAACAGACCTCACCCCAATGCAAAAAGTAAATTTAAATTCTATGCAGGACCTGCCATGGAATTAAACAGGCACTTTCAAATATCTCCAAAAAAAAAAGTTTATGGGATATTTGAGTAACTCTGCTCTCTGTTGAAAGTGCAGTGTAATGGTTTAACCCCAGCCAGCAACTAAGCCCCACACAGCCGCTTGCTCACTCCCCCCTGCTGAGATGGGGGAGAGAATCGGAAGAGTAAAAGTGAGAAAACTGGTGCGTTGAGATAAAGACAGTTTAATAAGTAAAGCAAAAGCCGCACACGCAAGCAAAGCAAAACAAGGAATTCATCACTACTTCCCATCGGCAGGCAGGTGTTCAGCCATCTCCAGGAAAGCAGGGCTCCATCACGCATAACAGTTACTTGGGAAGACAAAAGCCATCACTCCAAACGTCCCCCCCCTTCCTTCTTCTTCCCCCAGCTTTATAAGCCAAGCATGATGTCATACGGTGTGGAATATCCCTTTGGTCAGCTGGGGTCAGCTGTCCCGGCTGTGTCCCCTCCCAACTTCTTGTGCACCCCCAGCCTGCTCGCTGGTGGGGTGGTGTGAGAAGTAGAAAGGGCCTTGACTCTGTGTAAGCACTGCTCAGCAGTAACTAAAACATCCCTGTGTTATCAACACTGCTTTCAGCACTAATCCAAAACACAGCCCCATACTAGCTGCTATGAAGAAAATTGACTCTATCCCAGCCAAAACCAGCACATGCAGCTATTGAACATGTTTGAGCCTGGGACTGCAGAGCTACAGGCAGAACTGAAGCTGTGTGTCACCCCTTGCAGGAAAAATAATACTGATGGGCTTAGCCATATGAATCCCTACAGGACAGGTCTGGTCCTGGGTGTGTTACTTTGGTTTCTATACATGTAGCTTCTATTCCTAACTGAAGCAATCAGAAACTTCTTTAGAAAGACTGAATTTCTGATATCTCATTAATAGCTAGTCAATAAAGCACAAAATATTTCCAAAATAACAATAATTTAATTCCCTAAGAATAGTGCTAATGAATCAAAAATGCACCTCCGGGAATTTTGTCTTTAGCAGCAGAAACTAACTTTAACAAGGCATAATATACAATTTTAAAGACTTTCAGAACAGTATAGATTGTTGTCATGAATTTGTACAATTCTTACAACATCAAAGAGAGTCCAGGTACATAGCAGCAACGGCACTCCTCTTTTCCTCTACTTTTTGACCGGCCAGGAGCAATCCATAAATTGAAAATACTGAACAAAAGGAATCTTTAGCAGAATTAGAATACAACTGAAAATATTGGCAAGGACGTCTCTCCATAGCTGGATCCCGAGAACTGCTATATGCACATGGCTGTGTGAAGCTGGGGTAAGAAATTGCAACTTTATCCATTGCTTGAACATTTAAATAAAGTTATAAATGCTAAGAAATAGACCTGCCGTTTCATGCATCTGCTTTTGAAGTGGAACTGTTCTGTTTATTATTCCTGCACCCTCACACCTACAGACAGACTTACAATCTGTGAAAACCATGGACTAAATGAAGAGGAGAAAGGACTGGAGAAACTGAAAAGTAACTAACTAGTTTTTTCCTTGCCTCAAGAAAAAACCACACTCATGCATAAAGTAATTACTAAAGGATTATTAAACAGAAGCAACCACAGGCATTTATATTTCCTGTCTCCTCTAAACTTCTGTTGGTGAAAATCAAAGCCTTAAGTTTCAAAACAACCTGAATTATGAAACTAAGTTACACTAAAGGAGTCATATTTGACAGTAGATTTATCACTAGATTAATACAATTTTACAGTGATTTCTGATAGTTCTGTTCACTTAGATTACTTTGTTTTAATCGTATATATTTGATAAGAAGTTGGAAACCACAGAATGTGAACACCAGGGCAAAACTATCAAAGAAGGATACACAGGAAAAGATCAGGACCTCTTTATTAGGCTCACTACTTATATTCATATTGAATACAGAAGTAGTCCTCTTTCTTAGGAATTAAGTAACTATAAGTAGGATTTTTACAATTCCAAATTTCTTGGGAAAAAAGGTTGCTATATATTTCTATATATTATGGTATTAATCTGTACAGACTCTTATACAGGTTCTTATTTGAATACTACAAATTATTTCATCAGATTACCAAAAAAAAAAGACTATAAAGCTTTTCGTTTATAGAAATATAACTACAAGCACAAGATGTACATTTCTCACATTCTTACTGGAGCTCTGCAATCTACTGGAAAGTTGGGAGATTTATGTTCTTCTTCCTCCTATATAAAAGTTCCAGATTTCATTGCCAAACTCCTGTTCGTTGTTGGTTATCACCAGCATGCTCAAAAAACATGAAGTCCTAAGAAGGAAACAAAAAGCAAACAATACAAATACTTTGTAAATGCGGTTCTTAGTTCAGAGATCTCCTGGTTGCTTTGCAAGGTATTCGAAGCACCTTCCTCTCAGAAACCTCAAATGACGAGATGAAGGTGGGGGCACCTCTCTCCATCCCCCCATCACCTGGGTCTCTCAGAATAGGACACCCACAGAGAGAGAAAGAGGTGGTGGAAGACCTACATGGAAACTTTAAATTATCACTAGCCGAAGCTATGCTTCCTTTACTCAGGATTCCTGCCCTGGCTTTGTTCAACCTGACTCAGTCCCTTCAATTTTACCTCAAACTGGAGTCCCTCATGATGGTGACTATCTTTAGTTTACATCTGGGGGCCCCATTTTCTGCGTCTGGAGTCCTGGGTTGCTCGCACTCACCAACGCTGTACTTCATGCACATGGTAGCACACAAACACACACAGCTAAGGAACACCTGGTTCATTCACAGGGCTGTTAGAGGCTGGTGAGAACTTTCCAAACTCAAGGTGCTTCACATGCCCCTTTCCTCCCCCCTGCTCTGCAGCCCTGCCAGCACAGAAGGAGTGCACTTTTTGAAATGGTACCTGATGCTGAATTGGAAAGGTAAGTGGAAACACGAGTGCGTCGCACATTGTTTTCAAAGAGCAAAGTGAGCTGCACTGCAGTATTTGACGTGGCAGAGTCAGAGTGCAGCTGAAAAGCGCTGTATCAAGTTAGATGTGCTTTGCCTCCACAGAAGTCCCTCCCATTGGAAATGACTCCTCTGAGAGCATTTAAACCTGCTCAGCTCAGCGCTTCACATATTTCCAAGAAGGAGGGTCAGGAGGAACTGCCTGCAGCATTCAGCTGTCCAGTTCACCAGCTCAGCAGGCTGCTCTGGCTTTGGATGGGTCTCTTGGCTATTGCTGATCTGCACTTTTCTGGTTTCACCATCCACATAAACATGCTCGCCTCTGCTAATGTGCCTGTAAGGAGTCTTCCCTTTACAGGGTTTCTCAGTCCCATCACATGTGAAGCTCTCCTTAAATACAGTTAGCACTTCATGTCATCTAGAGTAAGCTTATTATATGAAATAATTCTTTGTTGCCCTCTGTGGTTAGTTTTACACACAGGAAGTTCACAAGCTGTCGCCCACTTCAAGGAGCTCAGAGTCAAATCCTTTACCAGCACAAGTTGAACACGGAGATGAAAAAGTCAGTTCATATTAAAGCATTAGTGAATGACAGACTTACAATAAGGAAGCAAGCACCGATCATGACAGCTTTCATTTTTACATCCAGGTCCATTGGGAATGTGATTCCAAAGTTATCTGCATCTGTAAAGGCTTCTTTCAAAAGCCCAGTCCACTGCTTAGAAATCCTCCCAACAGTAGCAGTCTCATCCACAGACTTCACCTAGTTTAATATAAAAATAAAAAACCAACATCAAAATCTGTCATTCATAATATTCCCAAATCTTTTTCATGATGGATCCATTTGAAAGCTTCAGATTGTGTTATCTGAATTAATGCAGTCATTGAATGCAACTGTTTCTACCAAAAGGCAACCCTGACTATCAGAAAGACAGGCTTAAGTAGCACAGACATGAACTTAATTCTAAATCTGATTGTGGAGTTCAATGCTTTAATGGCGTTGGAGGACAGCTACCGCACGCACGCACACACTCTCTGCTGGAAGTGTTGTCTTTTAGCCAAGAGAGTGAATTAGTTTCTCCTGCCATGTAGATGAGGGCAAGGCTGTGGATGTTGTCTACTTGGACTTTAGTAAGGCCTTCGACACTGTCTCCCACGGCATTCTCCTGGAGAAGCTGGCAGCTCACGGCTTGGATGGGCATACACTTTGCTGGGTAAGAAACTGGCTGGATGGCCGAGCCCAGAGAGTGGTGGTGAATGGAGTGAAATCCAGTTGGCGGCCGGTCACGAGCGGTGTTCCCCAGGGCTCAGTTCTGGGGCCGGTTTTGTTCAATGTCTTCATCAGTGATCTGGACGAGGGGATTGAGTGCACCCTCAGCAAGTTTGCAGATGACACCAAGCTGGGCGGGAGTGTCGATCTGCTCGAGGGAAGGAAGGCCCTGCAGAGGGATCTGGAGAGGCTGGATCGATGGGCCGAGGCCAACTGTATGAGGTTTAACAAGGCCAAGTGCCGGGTCCTGCACTTTGGTCACAACAACCCCATGCAACGCTACAGGCTTGGGGAAGAGTGGCTGGAAAGCTGCCCGGCGGAAAAGGACCTGGGGGTGCTGGTCGACAGCCGGCTGAACATGAGCCGGCAGTGTGCCCAGGTGGCCAAGAAGGCCAACGGCATCCTGGCTTGTATCAGGAATAGTGTGACCAGCAGGAGTAGGGAAGTGATCGTGCCCCTGTACTCGGCACTGGTGAGGCCGCACCTCGAGTACTGTGTTCAGTTTTGGGCCCCTCAGTACAAGAAGGACATTGAGGTGCTGGAGCGTGTCCAGAGAAGGGCAACGAAGCTGGTGAGGGGTCTAGAAAACAAGTCTTATGAGGAGCGGCTGAGAGAACTGGGGCTGTTTAGCTTGGAGAAGAGGAGGCTGAGGGGAGACCTTATCGCTCTCTACAACTACCTGAAAGGAGGTTGTAGTGAAGCGGGTGTTGGACTCTTCTCCCAAGAAACTAGTGATAGGACGAGAGTTGTGCCAGGGGAGGTTTAGACTGGACATCAGGAAGAATTTCTTTACCGAAAGAGTGGTTAGGCATTGGAAGAGGCTCCCCAGAGAGGTGGTGGAGTCGTCAACCCTGGAGGCGTTCAAAAAAGGTGTAGACGTGGCACTCCAGGGCCTGGTTTAGGAGTCATGGTGGTGTTAGTTGATGGTTGGACTTGATGATCTTAGAGGTCTTTTCCAACCTTAATGATTCCATGATTCTATGATTCTACGTATCAGGAACTGCTCAAGTAAAAATGTAACAAATTACATTCTTCTGTTCCAAAGCAGAGATTAGCCCTTTGTCAAAATTATGTTTCCTAAAGTTAGATCCAGTCTTCAGGGTCATGTGAAAGACTAGTCCCCAAAATAAAATGATACTAAATTTGCTTTAGCAACTATTTGCAACATCATTTTAAATATTAAATGGCAGACTAGTCTATCTACTACTAAATGTGTACGAAAATAATGATGTATTAATTACTATTATTTTTAAGCGAAAGTTGTAACTTTTCAGTCATTCAAATCTATATTTTAGGTCTAAATTATCTTGATTTACTTGGTCATTGAATGATTATTAAATGATTAAATGAGTGGTTACAGGAAGTCATTTTAATAAATACCCGATACAGCTGAGAATAACATTTTTTTGTTAGGGCCTAACAGAATAGATTCAAAAAAGTTTTGCTGCTAAATATTTCAATTAAGAGATTTGTGTGCAGCCACAGGGAATCAGTCTCATTGATCAGTGATGAGTGGCTTTAAGACGTCATTTCTGGAAGTTTGTCTGGCTTATCTAGAGTAATCTAGATATCTAGAGAAGTGAATTGATTATACTAGCATTAAAAGATTATGTACTAAGTACTTAATATATACTACAGTTCAGTTGAGAGGTAATAAATTGAGCAACAACTACTATCTGAAAGAAGATACATACAATTTTTAGCATTGCATACCTCAAAATGAATGTCCTCACAACAGCTGCAGACAACACATGGGCCAGTAATTTTCAGTATATCCATTCTTTTCTCATCTTGAATGGTAAACTTTGGCAGGCAGGCATGCCAGTTCTGGACAACGTAACCAACTGGTGTTCCTGGTGGTGCCTGCACTTCCAGCTTCACAGGAAAAAGAAAACCTCCACGTGAACATTCACGCTTTGATATGCTTGTTAGACAAAATCCACACTAGCACACAAACCAAACACAATCTATTTTTCCACAACAGTCTGGCTTTCCAATACATGAAGCTGCATGGGGTTTTCTGTGAACATTTTCAGAAAACTGCACAGAAATTGCAGACCTCATATGCAGCTTTTGCCTTCACTGAAAACAGTAAGTACTCCTAAGGCTGTGGAGCACACAAGCTAAGCATCTACAGTATAAAGATCAAAGTCTAGTGAAAGAAAGGCTGTGAGCATCCTGAAAGCATTCAGTGAAGACATTACAGGATGCAGCTACGACAAATCCCTCACTAAGAGCTCTGAGTAGGCTCAGATTTGAGGTTTCAGAAGTTGCATCACCCCATAATTATTTTAATATTAAAAAAGCTCATCATCTCATGTGTGGAATTTCACTATAGCTTTCACAGCAGTAAAGTGAAAACTCTAGCTGTTATTTTACGAAAGCCGTTGCCTAACTCTTACATTGCAAGTCCACCTCCAGCACAGATTTTGGCACTAGCCACAAGTTCCCTGACATGCTGTTGAATCAAATTTTTCATTACCGTAATCAGAAGTGGTCAGAGTGAATCTAAGTGTTGCAGCACACTTGCTTCTTCCCAGACCAAGGACCCCAGGCACAAATCCCACAGATCTCTCTCCCCACAACTCACAGGCAAAACCTGACTTGCTTCACCTTGCCTCCTGATTCAAGACAACCCCATCTTAAAACTGCACAGGTGGACCATGTCCCACGTGAAAGAAGATGGTGACAGGGAGCAACTCACCTCCTGTAAGCAGCAGGGAAAGCAGCACGAAGAACACCGGAGGGGTCTCTGCAGCGTTATCACTTCGTGGCCCAGGTTGTCTATAATCCGGATAGTGAAGGGTCGTGATGGCCCACAGCAATTCCTGGTACAGCAGTCAGTGTCCTCTGCTGCGAAGTACACCCTTTGCCCCAGCGTATTCTTGATTTCATATTTGTTGTTTGTTTCAAAGCCAGTCAAAACTGAAAAATAGGAACAGAACTGTTAAATTTCTGAGGTGCGTCTGGTCAGAAAAGTCACCGTGCTAACTCTAAGGCTACCCTTTGGGAAGGCAGGCCTTGCTCAACATCTGTCAGAGGCAGCTACTGGCGAAGGGAAGCTCGAGCAGAGCAGCCTGATGGAGAAGTTCAGAGAGGAGAAGCCACCATGAACATGGCAACGCGGAAAGAGCACAGAGATGTCCGTCAGTCCCCCCCCACCAGACACGGACACCTACTGCCAGAGCAAGCGCCACAATTATAAATAACACAGCATGGAAGATTCCCGGGGAAGAGGAAAGGATGAGAATTAAAGAAACTTCTGAATTTGGGGGTGAAGCAAGAAAAGGGCTCTAGAGGGCACAAATGTGTTCAGAATGAGAAGGCCACAAAAAAAGCCTTGCGGTCAAGATTCACAGCAGCACAAATAGAAAGCAACGAGAGCCAGGACAGAAATTTTCATTAATTTCTCTAACAAATGAAAGCATACTCTTTGAAGCATTATGGAAAGAAAATGCAGCAGCACTGGGTGTCAGCGGAGGTGGATGGTCCATTTTAGTTCCTCTATTTGCAAGACACTGATAACATGACTTTGATATTCTTAAAGTGAACAGAATGAGGGGAGCAGAAGGAAAGCAGTTCAATTTGCTAAAACAGCAGGATTGCCTGGAAATGGGATCAGAGCCACATGCCAGTCTATGGAATTAGATGGAGTAAGAGAGGGCAGAAAAGATGATCTTTAAGTAGGGAAGAGAGGCAAATAGAAATCATGTGAATGAATAACATGGGGAATGTGTGACTGGCTATAACTAGCTACCAAGATTATTCAGTTGCATTGCTATGTATCTTTTAAGATATAGAACCTGCTTAAAATCCTATTTTCTCCTTCCTCTCCTCCACCACTTCTGCAGGAATTCAGACAGATAACAGAGGCAGGAAAGAGAAAGGTGGCAATCCACCTTAAATACATAGTGTCAAAGAAAGTCTAAATTTTACCGTTCTTGGGATTATTAGATTTAAACATTTCTCTGCTATAAATACTTTGCACTTACTCTCAAGAAGTTCAATTTGCTGATGAATTAATATCTGGTCAATCTGTTCGTGGTTGAAAAATTAAACAGAATAAATAGTTAACAAGTTGTAACTAAGAGAAATCTAGTTTTAAGAAGCATTGCTGTTTCATTTCAGAATGCAGATTTATGGATCAATACATTGTCTAGAGGCAGATCATCTACCGGTAAAGCTGTGGAAGTAGCTCGCGTCCCCCCTGTCCTGTCCTCTGTCAATTTAGCAGAACAGTGTTTCAGAGCACCGGAGCAGATGGCAGAACTTGTACCCAAGCTGGTCTAGTTACAAGCACGCAGGTCTAATGTGCCTGCGCTCCTTTCAGGACTCAGGGTAGCTCAGCTACAGAGCCTGACAGAGCCTCTGACACCCCATATCCCAGATGCCTACATCAGGAGTCCGTACAGACAAAAGCAGGAAACAGAGAAATTTTAGAGCAGAAGCTCAGCTACTGCTCAGCGCTGAGTGAAACTCAGGAAAAATCAGCCTCTCCTCACTGGTGCTTTTTTTTTTTTTTTTGAGCAATTTGGAAAGCTAGGAACAATACATCAGTGTTAAGCCTAGATATTTGCTCCCGGTGATGAGATGAACTGTACTTTTACAGTGCAAGGACATATTCTGTAACGTGGAAACAATTCTTATTTTGCTATTAGCATTCTCTACGTTGTGAAGTCTGACTAGCGCCTCTCCTAACAACATTATGAAGAGGCGTGAAGAAAGCATCATGTAGAAAATTAAGCACCTCTAATGTGCTACAGTTGCCCATATTATATATATTTATTATATACACCTTGCCAAATCACATTCCATCTCACAAACAGTAGCTTCAGAAATGGGAAGAATGTATGATAGCCCTGTGCCCCCGGTCCTTTAGCATCTCACTTGGCAGGAGAGTACTCCTTGAAGTGCTGCAGCCATAACAGGCACCTCCACACTCAAACATGCAACAGTCACATTACAAAAGGCTTCACTTAGCAGCCCAAAAGCAGCAACCCACGCAGCTGCAACAAAGCCAGATGCTTTTTTTTTAGCTTTTTCACAGATGCAGGCTGCTTCTCAGGTGAATACCTGTTCTCTGGGGAAGGAGGAAGGGTGCAGGTACCTGTGTGAGGTATTCCAGTCCAGGAGGGCAATTGGGAAGAGGAGGAGGGACTGGCATCCAGATTGTCCCCTCCTTCATGATGGGCTGGTTCTGGATGGGTGGAACAGCAAGTCCAGCTGGGACTCCCATGGCCTGTACCTGGAAGCCATAGCTCCCCGCACCTGCGGCACCTGGTGTGGTAGAAGACATGCAGTTGTGAAACTTAGACGTTGGAAAAGAATTGCCCCATGGATCTTCAAAAGATTAATTTGTTCACTATTTTGAACCATGAAGATCCTTACACCTGCAACATATTTCAGTTATGAATACTACTACTTTCATGAAGGAAGTTTCACTGGATTGCAGTGTTCTAATCCCTCCAGACAAAACCAAACAAAATGAATGAATGCATCGTTCTTGAATATAGCAGAAATTTTATTTATATCAAGACAGGCAATTGAAAAATTAGAAATAAATAAATGAAGGTTATTTCTAAGTAGAGAAGACAGAGTACCTCAAAATACATGAAAAGTATTGGCATTTACAAGCTGTCAGTTGAGCAAATGAGGAATTCTAAGGCAAAGTTTTCCTGGAATTATACCTTCTACTTCTGTGATAGGAAATGTCCTGTTAGCAAAGTTCATCTGCCATTTTCAAACCAGATGAGTGTGATCTAAAACCTGCACCTTCCCATTTGTTTAATGGATTCTCTTTCAAAACTCAGGAAATCCACAACACCTTCATGGAGGAGGTGCATAGTAAAGGAAGAAACAGCTCCACATTTTGTGAATGCCAAGTAAGTCTTCTCCAGTTAGCACTCAATAGGCAACACAAGCTCTCATGATGCATTTCAGGGTCTAAATGCTCAGCACCCCACCAGATGGCACACGCAGCACTGCCTTAGCACTCACAACCCATCCCAAGTCCCTGAGCTGTGCACAGAGCCCTGCCTTGCCTGAGTACGGTCCTGCAGCAACATGGTCTTTGCTACAGAGATGCTTTATGACCTTGTAGCTGAAGCTGCTGAAGTTGCTATTGAAAGTTACAGAACGAGAACTATATTTTTTTTCTCATTTAATACTTTCCTGGTAGGCAGATAGGCTTTCAATCTGATGCAGAGGAATTTTATATTTTACTCAGAAGCAAGCACAATGCACAAGCCACAAAGAGTATTTTTGTAGAGCTGTACAAAGACAAATAGTTCAAGATACTGACTTGTAGACTTATCTTTAGCCCAAATCCGTTCAGCACCAATGTTTCACATTCCATTACAATACACGGACTGTTACATGTGAAAGCTCACGCTGTGGCCATAAGCAGGACAGTACCTCAGGTGATGTAAACAGCTGTGGCTCAAAACTCATAGGTGGCAGGATCACTCACCCCAGGGAAAGATCCACCCTTATGCAATACAAAATCACTTTTATGTCTGAGCACAGGCTTTGCACACAAACTGACTATCTACTGCTATTGTGTGTAAGTGTGTGCACATACAATTATTCAAAACGAAAAATGCTCCCCTGACCTTCATCACACAGGCAGCACATGCTCATTCCATGCTGAAGCTAACTATACTTACAGATCTTAGATTGCCTTGCCACAAGATGCACAAGCTTTAACTTACGAACAGCACAGCAACTTACGCCAAACTTTTTGCACTTTATGCAACTTACGCTTTGTGCCTGATTGCGACTCAGTTCCTCAGAAAGCAGTTAGTTGCCAGAACATGAGAAGCTATTTAGGAGTGCTACATTTTGAACATGCAGCAGAAAATGAGATAGAAGAGGACAAAAGCAAATGAGTGAAAGCATAAGGCATAACCACGTGCAAAGTACAGCAACAGAGTAGGAAACAGGAACAGAATACATGGACCAGCAGAACCGCGAGAGGAAAACAATTCTTTCTTCAGTTCTGGATTTCTAGAGAAAAATAAAGTGAAACACTGAAATAACATGCTAATTATGAAATTTGATCACCAGCAAGAAGCTGCCACACATTAATTGCTCTGCATCAGTAACACCTCCCTAACAAACTCCCCACAGTGACCACTGAGGAACATCCAACATTTTTACCTCCTACTACTCTTGGTACTGCTCAACACATACTAACATGTAGTAGGAGAGAAGATGACTTTTCAGGAAAAGAGAAATTAACAGAAACTCTACAGAATTAACAGCAGAAAAGTAAATCAGAGATGGTCTGCCTTGTGAAGCCTCCTATTTCCCGTGCTTATTTCCTAATGGTATAGCAGATCTGTAGCCAAGCAACCTACCTTGGTAAGTCCCATGTGCATGCTGAGGGTAGCCATAGGGGACTTGACTTCCTGGTCCATAGTTAGCGTTTGAAAATCCAGGTGCTTGTGCAGGTTTATATGCTGGAAGAATGGAACATACGCTCTGAGTATTGCTTGTTTCCTCCTACTCTAGGGTGAAAGATCCCCAGCATTGCCTCCTTTTTCAAAGTAGACACATAACAAAATTAAGCAGCTGTCTTCTGTATAGCAAAAACTGTATAACAAGCTTGTATTTATGCACAATATGTATATTAAACATCAGTATAACTTAAAGGAGTTCTGATCCTTAAAGTACAGGAAAAGGGCAGGTATTGCACATGATGTCATGAAGATGTCACAGAATCATTTAGCTTGGAAGGGACCTTTTGAGATCACCTAGACCATGCTCAAGCAGGGTCAGTTCACTGTCTGGACCAGAGGTGCCTTTGTTCATTTATATTTAGAAGGAGGCTTTAATTCAAAGAATTGCCAGGGAACTGACAGGCTGCCCTCCTGTACAGAACAGAATGGTAATGAGCCATTCTCCACTATGTAAAACATTTTCTCCCAATTTCTTCAAGTTAGGACTACACTAATGCCTCACCAGCAGACTCAGAGGGTTATGGATTTAAAAACATTTACCAAGTTCAGTTTGTAAGCAGAAATAACTTGAATTTCAAGATTATTTATTTGTTTATTTAACTTCAGAAATTAAGATCTGAAAAAGTAAGCTATATGTTTTGTAAATTATTCCATTTTAAAACGTAAATAATTTCAATTTAAAACATTCATATTTATTTCATAAAATTAGAAGGTAAGCTAGTAGCTAAGTTAATATTGCTTGAACACCTCAGAAGGACCCATATTATCTTTGATATTAACAAAATATTACATTTTGTGTATATTTTACTCACCTTCCATTGTCGTGGAGCTGCTTATAATTGTCCTGCAAAACAACATTTTTATTTCATGGGGTTTTTAATATATAATTTCACACAAGAGTTATTCAGAGTTCTCTATTTATTACTGATAAAAGATACTTGCCTGTCTAAACCGTATGGGAACGCTGAATTACAAATACAAGCTAAAATAACTTTAAATATCTCAGCTTTCTTCTGGGCTATGTCTCCACCACAACATAAATCTGAATTATCTATACCTGCATTCATGCTTTGAGTATCCTGAAATTATCCTCGACTCAGAGGAAAGCATCGGGATGTGCAGTTATTTCATTGCAGTGCAGGACTCCATTGTGCAGCCATTCAGAAACACCATGCAATTCACATGAACAAATTACAGCAGTAATTTCAGAGCAACTGGTTTAGTGTATTGATGTTGACTACAAAACCTGCTTGGGTAAATCCTGGAGCGGCCATGATGCCATGCTACCACCTATTCAGTTCTTTACGCTATTCCACTTCTGAAGTGGTACTACTAAATGTCACGTATCCAATTTTTGTCTCCACAAGATAATAAAGGGTGGGCTTGCACAGATGAGTGGGCTTCCACAGCAGAATATCAGGAGTGAAAGGGCCAATGGCTTGTCTTTTTCTTTCTACTCCTCCAGGGTTGCCAAAAGGAGTTAAAAAAAAAAAGCAGAAACAACATTTACTGATGCCAGCATCAACCTTCAGAGATACTCCTTTCAGTCTCTGGGGTAATGAGAGAAGCAAGACAATGGCAGCAATTTGTATTAAAGACAGAGGTCCAAAACAGCCAGGAGATCCATAAGTGGAAGTATAAAAAATAACGGTATAGGACCTCCTTTTTACAGCATCAAAAGCTTTAAAATAAACGATAAACCTAGTTATTCTTTAAAAAGAATGCAGTTCAAGTTAAACTAGTAATATATTTTGTCTGTTATGGTTCTTCCAGCTAGTTCAGTTCAATGAAGATGGTCATTCAAAGCCGGGAATGAAATTGAAACTGAAAGCAGTTCCTTCCTGCTTTTCACTCCCAGAGTAAAAGTAGATGTCACAGGAGGATGTTTAATGGTTCTGGGATGATATGGCACCTAGCTCGCTTCCCAACTCGTACACAACATCCTCTTTGTTTATTAAATTGGTCTTAAAGTGTTCCTTTTTTAATATGTCTTTTCTTCTACTTCACTAACTTTACTAACAAAACCACCATCCTGTTTTATGTACTTTAACTGGATTCTGGTCCCCATATGAATACAGGTTAAAAAAAAGTAATAGGAAATAATTTAAAATTATATATCTAATTTAAAAATCTGAAAGAACATAAACCTTGTTCTCACAGTTGATAATATAGAGTGACAAGTTTAATATATGACCGTATTAAAACATGTTGACAAAACTACTAGCTTGCAGGAATAGCACAAATTAAAGATGAATTTTAAAATGTTGTTTAAACTAGCAAAAGATCAGTGTATCAGTTTATACTGTGAGAAGTTCCAGCTACCCGAACTTCAGTGAACTACTGAGAATTACAACTGAACCCTTTGGTAAAGGGAGAGTAGAGACAGAATCATATGATTTATTTAAAAGAAAGGCTTTATAGTAGCCCAAAATCTTTTTTCTCCCTACAACCACACATACACACCACTGGGCAATCTAGGATGTAGAAAATGTTGATACGCTCTATACCCAGAAAAGCAACAAAGGTTTTACAAAGTTCAACTCCCATTCCCTCAGACATGATGCTAAAGAAATTAGTTAAGATTATTTCTTTTATCAAAATTGTCTCTTTTCTTCTATTGCTTTTTACCTAGACTTCTCCAATTCAGTCACCAAGATTAACACATTGTCAGTCATGCCCTGCTTTTCATGTGAATAATTTATAAAGACTGTGAAATAACAGAAAATTCTGAAATACCAAAGGAACAAGGAACAAAAACTCACTTTTGTCAACCTTTATATTGCACAATATATTGTTTAGCCACACTGTTATGCAGGGGGACATTCTCACCTTGCGAAACTTCAGTCAGGAAACAGTAGTAATGGGAAGACCAGTCACTTAGAAACTTGTTGGTTGCAGCTGCCTGGGTTACACAAAGCAATTATTTGAAGCCTACATTTTCATTTCAGTTTAATAAAATGAGGATTTACATGCTGCTAGGTGTTACTAGTTCTAGTAACAGTTTTAAAATAAATATAGGGAACAATCATTAAAATGTTAGTTACTTAGCAGGGAAAAGTAAAGGTATTTGCATTTAGCTCCCACTAATACAAAAGAGGGAGAATGCTATTTCTTTGTAATGGAGTTAAAATTCCACAAAATTAAAGATAAAAAGAAAGAAAGTGTTTCAGCAAGTAGAAGTCCATTACTGAATTAATTTTGGTTCAACAAAAACAGTAGCTGCATTAATCCCTTGTGCTACACTGGCCACATGCTGCAACCTGAATTCACAACATAAATCGAGAGTAAGTTGTGTTGGAGTGATGAAGCTGGCCATGGTATTCCAAAAGCAGCAGCTGTTTATCTTTGCGTACATCTTATAAAAAGCTTTACAAGGCCCTGAGCAACCTGATCTAAATTTGAATTAAGGCTGGCTTTAAGCAGAGGAACGGACCAAATGACCTCCAAAGCTTATCCTTTCCAACCCAAAATTATGCTAGGATTATAAGGGTCCTTCACATCTTATTATATTACCTGAGGTATTTGCTGATCAAACATTCCCCAAAATCCCCCAGCGGGAGTGCTGAAGGGTGAGAGGAGGGTGGGGACCAGGCTCCAGCTCCCAGCGCCTCACCGCTCACTGGGGCTATTTTGGGTTAGGGCTATGCGAGGGAACCTGTGCCAGGAAAAGCTGCCGAGTTTTGCCCTTTCCTGACAGATTCTCACAGTAACTCATAGCTCTGGGTCCACCCTCCCAAAGGGAGTACAGATGAGATATAAATATCCTCGTCTGGAGGAGGGGACATACCTGGGTTCAGCTTTACACAAGGGAAAGCAGAAGCTATTTTGCTGACAGAAAGGAAGCACTGGGGGAACTGGGAACGCTTCATGCAAAGCCACTGTCTGGCAATGAATACGCCTTATGAAATACAGTCTCCGGATGGTCTGAGGTCCCCCTGCTGCGCCTGCGCACTGGGAGTGGGAAAGGCGGGCACTGCCCACCACTCCTCCTGAAACACACAACTTGAACCCCGCAGCATGGCTTCCCACCTCAACCACTGCAGCACGGAGAGGAAATGAAAAGCAAAAGAGCCGCCCTCCCTCCACACACACGTGAAACGGTCCTTCAGCTGCCAAGAGCGGCCGTTCAGCTGCGGGTTAGCAAGCTGGCAGCATACCCCCACACCTCACTTGCTGTACTGCTCACAAAAGGAACTCATATCAAGAAGACTCATTCTTCATACCCTGTCCCTATATGTTGTACTATCTAGAACCCATATTGCCAGCCTTCCTCCTCATCCATAGGAGTTCCCAGACTTTTCCCCTTTGCTCTCAGAAGTAGCAGTCAACTGCTGCGATGGCCTAAATCCTCTCACCCAGCACCAGCACATGCAACCGGTTCCTCACCTTCTCCTTACTTTCTTGAATCGCTACTCAAATAGGTAACATGGAAGCAACCCTCAGAGGCATCCAGGTGCCCAGGCACAGTGTTTTTCCACCCCCCAGGAGTTCTGAGCCCAGGCACTTAAGGTCAGCCAAAAAATTTTGGAAAGGAAATAGAGGAAATACTAGTTCCAAAGGAAGTCAGAACAAAACTGTTCTAGTTTAGAGAAAGTAAGGAAATAACATCCCTAGATTGTTCCTTTTTAGGGAATGGCAGAACGTCCATGTTTCTTTTCACTTTCTCATTTTCAGAACTGCATTACACAGCTACATCTCCCTTACCCTGATGGATGTCAGTAGATACGCTGCAACTGATTTAGAAAGGTCTTAATTCAGTTAACTACAGATCTTCCAGGTTTCATCAGAAAAACAGTATAGTAGCATGACAATTGGTTTCATTTCTTATCCAACTCACTAAAATACTGCCAAGAGCATATTAACGTAAGCCCCCAAGCACAAACATCACGCATGGTGCCATTCAAATACCTTCCAAGAAGGCTTATGATTCAAAAAAACAGACTTAGAAAGCCAAATAGCTGCGAGGCATGCATTAGTTCACCCTCGTGATCTTTGTGGCACTTCTTTTCATCAGCCATTAGACTATTCAGCCACTCGATTTTAACCTTCACTGCTGGAGAAACAGCATACCTAAAAATAATCTAGTTGATCTAATTAAGCAGGTTATTTCTGCTAAACTTAACAAAATAGCCTTCAGAGAAGGAATGAAATGAGCTAGGAGTTGACATAAAATTATTTTGTTCTGATGCAGTAAGGTACCCTCTCCCCTGACACAGACAACTCTCCTGAAACCTGGGAGTCCCAACACCTGAGAGCCAAAAACCAGGTCACGCTCCGGGTACCCAGCCTCGCTGAGACGAAGGCACGTCTCTAACGCTGCTCGCTTCACTGCTGGGTGACAGGACCACCCTTGCCTGAACCCTGCCTGCTGCTGCCAGCTCTCTCGAGCGGGGCTCTCCCAGGACAGCCTCGGCAGCAAGATCTTTCCTTAAACCAGTCTGCAAGCGAGTTACTTTGCCACCTCCAACAACTAACTGTTGCTAAAAAGGGACGTTTTCGAACTCAACGCACAATCCCAAATTGGAAAACGTGGCCCTTCTAATCATCAGGTCCTTTTCAGGGCCCTTCTGATCATTAAGCACCCCTGCGATGAAAAAAGAATAGATAGCCGAAGAGACAAAGGAAATCATATACGGTAAAGAAATCATATACGGCAAAGAATACCCGTTCCCAAAGCCGAGGCGGCGCCCCGCACGGAACCGCGCTTCCCGNGGGGGAGGCCGCGCGGGGGCCGGGCGGGAGCACAGCTTCTTGTTGCCAGCAAGAACCCACGTTTGTGAATCGTACCGAGGAGCACGGCTCGAGGGTTCCGGCGGCCTTCCTCCGGCGCCTTTCCGCTGCGAGGGGCTCTGCCGCGGGCGGGGGCACCGCATGCGGAAGCACCGTTACTCGTTTAGCCGCTTTCTTTTCTATGGCAGTGGAACAGAAGGTCGAATATTTTCTTAAAATTAAGGGATGCAGTATATCTAGAAGGTTTTCTTGCAAAGGCAGAAATTTACGGTAGTAATGCCTCTCTCAGTACGACTTCTCCAACGAACACCGGTGTTCTTTCATTAAGGGGGTATGGGAAGTTCAAACTTGCCCATGTAACTATTGCCTTTTACATGCATATCAAATGACTATTCACAGTAAACTATAATCCTAAAAAAGATATCTTAGGTTTCCCGTAATCTTTACCACCTTTTCCTGTCCGCAAAAGTTTCCACGGTAAGAAAAACTTCAGCTGTAACCTAAATGTTCAGTAAAGACAGCTGGTTTCTGTGAAATATCTGTCAATGGAAGAAAAAAACCTCCGAAACCCTAAAACTTTGGTGCTTACCCTGATGCACTAGTTCTAAAAGATTTCCTGAAAACACAGGTGATTTGAGGAAATGATGTCTTTGGTTCATCCTAATGTCTGATACTACATTCATACTTACCGGTATGATACTATTTGGAGAACTATAGACAGTGCAATGCATTGATATTGTTTGAGGAAACACTTCTGAAGTGTGAAAAGGTCCAGTTTCTAAAAGTTTCCTATAACTTTTAAAGTATTTTTTATTTGAAAAACATGAGTCTTACAAAAAGGGAGTTTCATGACGCAGAATCCAGACATATGTGATTGTGAGAACTGCAGTAAGGGATGGGGGCACCTGCTAATTTGTTTACTCTTTTGATAACAAATTTAACCATACAAGGTGAAGCCCAAGAAGGACAGACAATACTTTAATTTCAAATTTGACTGTAGACAAATACGTTTGGTGCACGATCCCATGTTTACTGTACTTTCCTGGTTCCATGTAGGCTGTGGAGCCACTCACCATCCTTAATCCACTAACAGCCCTTTACTGATGAAGAATGGGGAGGCCCAAAAAGAGAGTACCAGGAGAGCTGCTGAAGGTCTTTCATGTAAAAGCAGCTGGAGTTTTGGACCCAGATGATCACTCTAAAACAAAGGCTCGTCAAGGTTTCTGTTAAATAAGGTTTACCATAAATTTATTTAAAAATAAAAAGACATACTCCTATATCTCAGAGTGCCCCATTTGTTGGTGGATTTGTTGTTGGATCATGTAAAATTAAGGCAGGGAAGTGTTAAATCCCTCACTTTCAGCACAGCTTTTTAAGAAAGAAGCTACTTTATTATAAAACATGTTGTATATTCCAAATATTTTCAGGTTAAAGATGATCAAAAGATGCAGTTAACATCAATGTTACATAGATAAGCCATTAATATATTAAACTGAAATGCCTGACTTTATAAGAGTCATTGCAGATTTACGCAATGCTTGTTAATGATCATCATAAAATGCTCCAGGGTTACAGAGAAACTGGTATAACATATTGCAGAGGTTTGGCTTGCGGAGACACTTCTTTAAATATCACTGTTAAGATTCACGTGGAAGTCCTATTGTCTACAAACATGTAGCCTATATTTTTACTGTAATGGATTGTCATTTACATATTAATGAATTTTTAATCTTTAGATTCTATAAAACCAATTATATTCTAGATTTTTTTCTAACACATTACAGTGAATAACAAAATATTTTCCTAAGTTTTAAATCTAGTACTTAATTCTCCTAGTTTCTTCAACGTTTTTGGTTCCCAGACCATCCAATAAACATGATAAAATGAGCTTTAAAAATAAATAAAAAAATATAATAGATTATGGTCTTTTAAACTTCTGTTCATATTGTTGAAAGTCATGTCTTTCATTCTTCAGAAGCCGTCGGATATTATTACATGTACAATGTGGACAGGTGCAGATAAAAGCTAATGAGATCACAGAATCACAGAATGGTTGGGGTTGGAAGGGACCTCTGAAGATCATCTTGTCCAACCCCCCTGCTTGAGCAGGTACACCTACAGCAGGGCGCACAGGACTGTGTCCAGGCAGGTTTTTGAATATTTCCAGAGAAGCAGATTCCACAACCTCTCTGGGCAGCCTGTTCCAGTGCTCTGTCACCCTCACAGTAAAGAAGTTTTTCCTCATGTTCAGCTGGAACTTCCTGTGTTCCAATTTGTGCCCATTGCCCCTTGTCCCGTCATTGGGCACCACTGAAAAGAGCCTGGCCCCATCCACTTGACACACACCTTTCAGATATTTGTAAGCAGTAACAAGGTCCCCCCTCAGTCTTCTCTAGGCAGAACAGACCCAGGTCTCTCAGCCTTTCCTCATAAGAGAGGTGCTCCAGTCCCCTGATCATCTCTGTGGCTCTCCGCTGGACTTGCTCCAGCAGTTCCCTGCCCTTCTTGAACTCGGGAGCCCAGAACTGGACACAGTACTCCAGATGTGGCCTCACCAGGGTGGAGTAGAGGGGGGGGATAACCTCCCTCGACCTGCTGGCCACACTCCTTCTGATGCACACCAGGATCCCGTTGGCCTTCTTGGCCACAAGGGCACAGTGCTGGCTCATGATCAGCCTGCTGTCCACTGACGCTCCCAGGTCCTTCTCAGCAGAGCTACTTTCCAGCAGGTCAGCCCCCAGCCTATACCGGTGCGTGGGGTTGTTCCTCCCCAGGTGCAGGACCTTACACTGGCTCTTCTTGAATTTCATT